>JASKDV010179003.1:0-12713 GCA_032466395.1 Aegires albopunctatus
CAGGAAGGCATTTAAAATGATAATGCAATATAACCATTCGTTGTGCGTCACAAGTATTTATTTAAGAAATTAATGTTCTTTCAACCTATCCCATAATTCATGATCATGCAATATTACATTTCCCATAATTCATGATCATGCAATATTTTTTTGCGTACTACGTCACATGAGCTCTATTAAGGATTTACTGTGCAAATATAGGGAAATATTTCGCCTAGCAATGTCCATTACAACAATAGAGCAAGTGTATAATAATATCTGGAGTGGCACTACAACAAGAAAGAATCGCATGCAAATAGGAAAAAAGCGTCTTTCACCAGATAATTAAGATTCAAATTCGTACCATACATTACATTGTATTTCCATTCATTATTGAATAGCAAGTATAGAAGATTGGAATGTGCGAAAGGTAGATTGATACAATCATAACAAGTACATGGACATGTATCTTTTTACATTATTGACTCCTTGTATCGCAAACTTCTAAAATGTTATAACTTAAAGTTATTAAACTTTAAGTTATAACATTTTAGAAGTTTTTAAGCATCAGATAGATTTATTTTGTTCCTATTCATTTACTTGATATGGATGTATTTTTTTCGATGGTAGGGGTTGGAAAGGGTCGTTTGTTTTGAATTTTTGGGTGGTAGGAATGGGGTATAGATTCGGGTTTGGGTTTTTTGGGGGTTATATTTATTTTTTATTTATTGTGTTGTTGCTGTTTTTGTGTGTTCAATTTGGCTTTAGTTCTGATGATATATTTCCTTCAATAAATGGCGGATATTAGAAGCAGGTATTTTCTAAACATTTGATGTATCGGCATGATCCTAAAGCAATTTTAAAAGGAATAATATGGCGAGTAACTCTTATCAAACCATAAGTACTGACATGTCACGACATTATTATATCATATCATGTTCAGAAATAGGAAGGCCCTGTAGGACTTTCTTCTGATCGAAGCACTGTCACAATTTTGCAGAGATCTTTACTACACCTTGCAGTCAGTTGAGAGGCAGAATGGAATTGACCACTAGTCTAATCTGACCGCAAATCTATTTTTGGCCATATAAGAGTCAAATCTGTTTTTGAAAGCCTGTAGCGACTGAAAGTCAACAACTGAGGATGGGAGAGCGAACTATCAACAACTCTGAATGGCAGCTTGTAAGGTTTGAATTGGTGGCCCCAGGTCAATCTATATGTATCCAATTGAAGCAAGTCTTTGACATGGTTATTGGAGGGACAAAACACAATATTTTTTCATTGTCCTTGACTAGGCTACATATAATCAATAAAGACCCATCGAATATATAAACTCCAACTTGGGTTCAATAAAACCACAACAGTGTTCCAGGGAACTTAGAACTGGGTGAGAGGAAATAGGTGGGGCGAAACAAGTAGTGGACTAGTAGCAATTGATTAAAATCAATCAATGCTTCTTTATTTGGGTGGTTTTTTATTAATTCTAGAGGTGAAGAGATACAGCTGCTTAGTAACGACTATCGTCATATCTCACTCGAAATAATAAGGAGAAAAATTAAACTCATAACATGAAATGCACAGGAAATGAGTTAAACGCTTCTAAAAATGTGTTTCGTTTCAACAGGTAAGTTGAAACTTGTCATGCAGAATCATTTTATTTAGTGCAGAATGTACATTTTGATTCTTATAGATCATTGAGAGATTGTATATGATTACACTTGACTTACTGATAGATCTCTGTTACATTAATAAAATAAAAGGTACATTGTTTATGGCCTTTGTTAGATTGCCTTGATTCAATGATTCTATTTTTTAAAGAATTTGTTAGATTGCCTTGATTCAATGATTCTATTTTTTAAAGAAAGCATAAATTTGTCAATTTTTAAACTCTTGAAATGAAATTTTGATGGCGAGGGAATTTGGATTAGTTGATAAATCTATTATTCAAAAGTATGTTTCTTTGCCACAAGTGAATTTAAAGCAATAACATGGCAATGATTTGTCTTATTTACTCATACCTAGTACATCTTTCAATTTGTCTTATTTACTTACACCTAGTGCATCACTCAATTTGTCTTATTAACTCACACCTAGTACATCTTTCAATTTGTTTTATTTACTCACACCTAATACATCTCTCAATTTGTCTTATTAATTCACACCTAGTACATCTTTCATTTTGTCTTATTAACTCACACCTAGTACATCTTTCAATTTGTCTTATTTACTCACACCCAGTACATCTTTCAATTTGTCTTATTTACTCACACCTAATACATCTTGCAATTTGTCTTATTTACTCACACCTAGTGCATCTTTCAATTTGTCTTATTTACTCACACCTAATACATCTCTCAATTTGTCTTATTAACTCACACCTAGTGCATCTCTCAATTTGTCTTATTAACTCACACCTAGTACATCTTTCAATTTGTCTTATTTACTCACACCTAATACATCTTTCAATTTGTCTTATTTACTCACACCTAGTACATCTTTCAATGTGTCTTATTAATTCACACCTAGTACATCTTTCAATGTGTCTTATTTATTCACACCTAGCATATCTTTCAATTTGTCTTTTATATTCACACCTAGTACATCTTTCAATTTGTCTTATTTACTCACACCTAGTACATCTTTCAATTTGTCTTATTTACTCACACCTAGTACATCTTTCAATATGAATCACAACAAAACTGTGACGTTTCGGGTATGACCTTTCGTCAGACAACAAAACGAAACAAATAAAACCTACATCAAAACATCAAAAAAATGAGGAAACTGGTTTTAATGCGTGAGAGGAAAGAAATGCAAGAATAGAGAGTGTGAGAGAGTCCAAAGGGGGAGGGGAAATGAAAAAAGGAAAAAAGTGGAAAGGAATGGAAGAGGGGATAATAATAAATAAATAAAATAAAACGTAATTGACTTATCTGGATGTTATCTGCTAGGTAATCCCGATGGAAAAAACGAACTTATCCTTTGAAAAACCAAGCGAAGACTGGAAAGGGGATTGTAAGATCAGAATTGGACCAACAAATAGAGGAAAGGTCAAGAGAAGAAAAAAAAAAAAAAAGGAGAGGATGGAGAGGCGGGACAGACATTGATGTAAGGAAGAGTCGCAATTAGTAATTAAATAGCTCGTATCGAGTATTTAAAACCAGGAGAGGGCAGCGAAGGCCAGATGGAAGAAGGAAAAGCCGACACAGATTAAGGAGAAGAACACAGGGTGATAGACTTTCTGTTGCAAGTAGGATTTGTTTCTGTATCTTCTTTATTTAACTGAGACCCATTATTCAAAAGAGTATGATGAATCACATCGTCATAAAATTGAATTTTCTGGAAAAAGCCTCCCGTCTTATTTACCTCTTTATTTTCATACAATTATAATACAACAAGCTGAACTCCCGTTGCACGAACGGATTTTCATTTGAACTTGATAATAGAAATGTAAACCCACAACGTTCATTTGAAAGTCCATCGCCTTTTAACTCGACAACAATATCACGGTATTATAGGCCCAAAGAATAATTATGCTTTCATACGCAGCATGTCGTCAATAGAGTCGTAAACAAAAATACTGTAATGGGTGCACAAAATCTATTTGATATCTAATAATAAATTGTGGTCCTAAACATGCTCGGGACATACACGAATGATCTTGGAAAGTTTCAACTTAAAGCATTCGGTGGTTTAGACGCTTATTCTGACTGGAAGGGGTTGTGTTTTTACGACACTTCGCCAAATGGTATATTAGATATAATGTATCGTGGTTTAAGAATGAATAAAAATATAAATATGCCTGCAATAAATTTATACACACATTAAATAATATGCTGCCTAATGTATATGCCTATAATATAATGACAATCAAATTAATTTCATGATGATTAGAAAGAAATTTATAAGGCACATCGGAAGATGTCGAAAAAAATATTTCGTAACACTTAAAATTATGCAAATGTTGATTTGACCAATTTCAAATGGTTTCTGGTTCATTGATGAATAATGAGCGGGAATTATTATATCATAATTTACTCTACTTTGTTTTCACAGTCCCATCCTTTCACTTCTACTGTTGGTGACAGTAACTCTGACGATTATAGTTCCAATGCCAACAGTGATTGGAACCACACAACAGAGTAACTTTTTCCAAGGTAACTATGGAACTTACACCTATACTGCATGGAATAACGAGGCCTGGGGCTTCTATTGCTATAACATCACCATCTACGTACCTACCTGTGGGTGGAAGATGATACTTAGTTCCTCTATGAGACTGTACTCCATTGGGGTAGGTATCTCGTTTCCAGTCTTTCGGAATGTATGGTATTACTAATTGGGAATGCTCTCATAAGACGGTATTTGTTTGTTTGTTTTGTTTTGTTTTCGTTGTTGTTGTTGTTGTCTTTTTAAAAAAAAAATTATTTAAATATTTTTAACGGTGGCTGGTTTGTAGCAGAAAGACGAAAGGAGAACGGTGAGGATTAGGTTGCAGAATTAGAATCGCGACAGAGATTGGTTGTTTTCCTGGATGGTGATTGGACCTTTCTTGTGTACATGCATTTGTTTATTGGTGTGTTCTTCTGTTTTGTTTCGTTTGTTTAATTATATTGTAGCTGTTATTTTGCTTGCTTATGGATTTTGGGATTGGTTCATCAATATGTTTGTATGTGTATTTAGTAGATTTATTTTGGTTGAGGTTGTTATTATGTTATATCAATACAATATGTGTGTGAGAGGGAAAGGGCAGATGAGTGTGCTGATGCTTAAGATATTTCAATGTATTTTTCGAAATATGATTAAGTCTATCCTTGTGATAAACATCATTATTATGAAAAGGATGATGGTGATGAAAATGATAATGATGATAATAATAATGATGATGATAATTATGACAAGAGGATTGTTATTGTTATCATCATCATCATCGTTATCATCATCATCATCATCATCATCGTCTTTTATTTTATTTTCAATATCATCAATGCTATCTTTGGTACAAAATGTTACATCTTTATGTCCTTCGTTTCCTTATATTGATGAACATTTATAGTCTATTTCAATTAATACGGATACAGTTTTCCTGGATAGCTTTTTATTTTCTAGCCTATGAAATTGTAAATTTGTACATCTATTTATTGAGCATACTGTAAAAAATTTAAGAAATTGTGAGTCTTCAAATTGTCTTATGATTTAGCAGCACCTAATTTGCCTTTCATGAAGTACAAATGAACAAATATTTGATATTCAGATAATGATGACAAAGCAACTTCAACATCAGAAGGGCCTTTTCAATGATTTTATTGCTTTGAAGAAAGCTTTCGATAGGGATTGGTTAGAAGGATTAGGGCAAGTGATAAAGAATTGCATTATTGACAACAATCTTATTGAAGTAATCAACTCTCTTTATGATGAAATCAGAAGCGCAGTCTTATTAGACAATCAGACAGGTGAACCTTTTGATGCGAAGTTTGAAGTAAGTCAAGCATGCATACTATCCCCAATTTATTGTCTTAATTTTTTTTTCTTTTAGAAAACATCATGTCAAATGCAATGGTCAATTTTAAAATATCTATTAACATAAATGACAGAGCTCTACGTAACCTCAGCGGATGACATACACTTGAAGGCTGGATCCGATGAAGACCTCCATTACTTCACAACAGACTATAGAGAGCATCGAGAAATTTTGGAATGGAAATCAGTGTCGAAATAAGCTAGATTTTATTAAACACTACAAAAACTGCATTAAAAACCTCTATCATATTACATGGCCAAATCTGGAACTAGTGGATAGGTTCAATTATCCGGGATAATATGATATTTAAAAACAGCAAATACTCAACAACTCTTCATTATATGAGCTTTGATAGATAGCCTTTATTTTTATTTTTATTTCAAGAAATCGATTTATCACTTTTAGACCTATGCAGTTTTAAAAGTATTGCCTTATTCTGGAATATAATAAATAAAACCTTTAAAAAAGAGATCTATAAGCTTTACGACCAGTCATGCTACATCGGTCAAACAAAATTCTTTTATTTCGAGAACCTGGAAAAGCTTATCATTTTTTAATGAAACTCTAAAGTTTTAATAGTTTCAAAAATACTGTTGATAAAGAACTCAAGGATTCTATGTTTCTGTGTGATGGCTTACCATAGTACACTATATTACTAATTTGTCTATTACACCCAAGCAAGGCTTTAAAGATTTAGTCCTAAAATGATACGATATTTTCCAGGTATGGGACAGCACATACATTCAACAGGATTACTACACGTTCATCATGTCTAATGTGGGGTACAACGCAGATTACACAATCATTGCACCAGTATGTAGTCAAATCACACTTCGTGGACAATTCGGGTAATTGAGCAATGATACCTACAGTACATGTATCATGTGTTCGTAACTAAAATGAAATGTCAAATAAACATTAACTTACCTATAATGAGAACATTCAGTGGGTATCCTGAAATCAGAGAAAAATTGCTTGAGTCAAAATTGTTTGCACTGATAATTGTTGATGTTGCATCGAATTTACTCGGGAAACGCCGCTGACCTCTGAAGCCAAAAATGTTGAATACAGGTAGGTGCAGGCTTTATGTTGAAATTCGAATTTTCGAATTTCTTCTGTAGTTCGCAGGATATAAGTGCTTGGTTCTATTGGAGTCGGGCATTAAATATGGAGGTCTCATGTGCCTTTGCGCATGTAAATGAACCTTCGGTGTTTGAAAATCGTTAAGAGCAGACCGTTCGGCCGCCACCCTGGTAAAATTCAGTTCCTGCCAGGGTCTATTAGGACAAACTTTGTATTTAGAGTAATACCCCTACGATTTGTTCATACTTCAGAGGTATTGAGTTGTCTCAGAAAAACGTTGTACAAGTCAAGATCTGTGGGCAACCACACTTCCTGAAAACATATTGCCCATGCGTAACGCAACATGCTGTCAGATCGTTTGTCAGGATGATATGAGCCAAACAACCTATTGAATTTACCAATTTCTACTGCTTTGGTGACTTCTGGGTTTATCAATACATTTTATAAGCAACCAAGGGTTCATTTGCATGCGTATATATAAATGGGACCGTCTCTAACAAGACTTGGCACATTTCATCCCGATAACTCAATGACAGGGAGTAGAAGGAAAACCGAGAAATTGGGTTTCAAATTCAAGCCTGCACGGGTTTGAATCAGAGACCTTTGGCATAGCAGGCGTGCTGAATCACTGAGGTTATCCGCTCTCCTATTTGTTGCAATGAAAAAGTTAATGTTCGTTATATATACATAAGATGCGATCAAAAATAATACAAATAAGACAGGATGAAACAAACAAACGCAAACTATTCTGACAAGATCTGACTCTACCAAATGCCACATACCAAATGGTACACCTCATTTTACACCTGCGTGCAATGGAGAAAATGCAAGTATTAATAATCACGCCCAATCTCCAATGAACCTGCGGTCCTTTGTTCACATGTACAAATGCCTTTTGCCATTTTAAGAAAAGGTGGTCTTGAAATAACCTAGAAATATAAAAAAATCGAAATCTAAGCATGGGTGGGTTTTTTGTGTGTTTAGCAATTCGCCTTTAACATCCCAAAAGAATATTTTATTGTATTGAATATTGGACATCCTTGCGAATATAATATTATCTGGAGATTAGCTAGCCAATTATCACTTGAAAATCATGTATATATTGTTTATAATATAGGAGAGATAATACATCCCTGAAGAGCTCCATCCAGTGTTCGTCTTATGCATTTTTGATATGGTGTTATTCAATCTTAGGTGTTGAGATCTATTAGTTAAGAATTATAGAATCAATGAAATTATGTTGCAGTCAGAATTCAGATCCATAAGTTTTATTTTTTTACCATTAGATAAGGTTGGATTGTGTTAAAAGCCTAAAAAACGTCTACGTACCGGGTTAAGTTTTTTGGAATTTCTAGGTGCTTTAAAACTGTGTAGAAACACAAGCTCTGCATCCTCAACACCTATTTTCTTTTTAGGCAAATTGCAAATCATCAAGGGGATTAACCTTTTGAAGAATGTTATCTTTAATTGTTTTCTTATTCATAACATTTAAATAAGATAGATGATGTTTTTCAAAACATTCAAATAAGATATGTATTAAGGTCACTTGGTCTTAAGTCGTCCAATGCCACTATTTTTGTTGTCTTTTTTTTTCTTATTCTTTTTTCTTTTCTTTTTGATGGGGTGGGGGATGGGGGTGGGGGTTGGGGACAGGGACAACCTGCTGTTTTCCATATGGATGGTATGGTATGGGTAAATGTTTGTCTGTCTTCATTTCAGGGGAGGAAATAATAAGCCTGACATCTATATGAATTTCTATTGTGTATGCACACCAACAAGCTCGGGAGTTTGTGAGGTATAATGGTCAATGCATGACGAATGTCATTGTTATACGTCGTCTGTTTCAAAAGTACTTTTCCTTATCTCACAATTTGAAAACAATTGAAGATACATGTATTCATATGAAATCAATTGGATCAAAGTTTCTTTTTTTATATTAGCTATTCCACATAGTCACCCATATTGTTCAAGCATTTTTGCAATCGATACGCGGTACGTTGATTTTGTCCGGTATGATAGCAGCTTTTGTAGCCAAAACAATTACCTACTCTGCCTCAAAATGTTGTCTTCTAAGATGCTCTTTCATTTTGGGGAAGATATGGAAGTCACAGGGTGCCAAATCAGGATACTATCGGGTACGGCTCAATGCTTCCCTTTTGTATAAGTCAGGAAGCTCTATTTGCTGTGTACACAGGAGCGTTGTCATAGTGAAACTCGACCCCAGCTTCCATTAGGCTAGGCCGCTTTCTACGTATTGGCGGTCGGAGCTTTTCTTTAATAACCATTTTGTAATAAGTGGCATTGACGGTAATGCCTGTTGAAACAGGCCATGACAAGATGGTGCCCTTAACAATTGCGATATTTACATATCACGGTAACTCGATCCTGATTAATATCTCTTACACAAGATCTAACAGTTCTCGTAGTTAGAGAACACTTCCCTAATGCAGTTATTAAATCTTGATAAATTTCTGGGGTACTTTTACCCAAAATATTTTTTTTAATTGACATTTGTTCTCATATCATATCTTTATAATGATTCTCTCAAAATGTTGACATTTATCTTGCTGGTCAAAGTCATGTAACTTAATATAATCAAAACTCTATATTTTTGGATTCGTTTAGCACGGTACCACAAAATTTTATTGAAAATTCCCGTACATGTTGGTGCTCAAGCGTGTGAATTTTCAAGCAATTTGGCAAATATTTATTGTAGATTTTACAAGACAAGGAAAGTTACTTTTAAAAGAGACCTCGTATTTCTACCAGTGGTATTTAAATAAGTCAATTTTACCGTCATCCTCATTATCATCGAGATCAAACACTTTCAACAACGTCATCTAGAGGGCTAGGTGGCCGAGTGGATAGTGACATTACACTGACCCAGACCTTTTGGGTTAAAGTCCCACTTTGACACTTGCTTTTTTCCTTAGGTAAGATAATTTACCCCCCTTGCCCATTTTCGGTGCTGTTCTGTGACTGACACTTGGGATATTCAAGTTCTTCGTTGAAATAGACGCGAAAGAAAATTGTCTCCTGTGGGATTAACAAGAAGAATCTTATTTTGTATAACTTTTTATCGTCAGCACCTTCATCATCACCATTATCATCCCATTCATTATCATTATCATCTAACATGGCCTAATCTAGTTAATTGCATTGCGTCTCCAATCATTCTCGTTTAGTTCACACTGAGCTTTGTTTTGTTGCTTATCTTTGCTAATGCAGTATAATTTGCTAAGTTCATCTCTTTTACCTACTACCCTTATCCTGACATCTTCCTACTATTCTTATAAGATGCAATCTAGATCAAAATATATCTTCTTCAGATGAAATTTGACTGTTGTTTAAACCAGTGGTGGTCAAAGATCAATGCTTTAAATCTATGTAATAAGAGCGTTCAGTTTAATAAGTTGTAATAGTAACTGTTAATATTTTCTCTTAAAAAACAACAACTTTCTTTTCCTCCTCAAATAAAAGAGTGTGCCCTACAACACAATACAATCTCTAAGTGAAAGTACTACTACTAGTGCAACAGTAGTCACAGAACAAAGTACTGCCCCGGACGCTGATGCCCTCTCGACAACGTTGTTTCCAGGACAAATGATATCAAGTAAGATTGTTCTACCTCTGTGTTAATATGGCCTTACTAAATTTTTGTCTTATCGTTGGTAGCCTACACCTCTGATAGTATCCAATTTTTTGTAAAGTGCATTAAGCACCCAGTGGTGCACAGAAGTATGTTGATTCCCAAGGCCAACACCTTGATTGTATGCCCCAAAGATTCGAGTAAAGTCGTAGTACTGAGAAATATTATGAGAAAGGGATATAGTTTGAATATGTTAATACAGATGACACATGAATCAACAGATTATTAGATTTAATTATAAATAATCATATCTATAAAATTCTTTTCCCCATATAATACTTCCTGTCAGGAAACACTTGCACTACTACACATGTTACATCAGCTGTGAGGTATTCTTTTTCAATGATTATTAATTTCAGTATGGTCAGTGGTTTCTGTGACATTGAAGGCCTAAATTATGTTTTACTAATTTCAGTTTTGAAAATGGCCGTTCACAACTAAACTGAAAATGCGATCGTAAGCAGTAACACGCAGTGTCGGAAAGACATTCCTCTCATATTGCAGTAAATACTCCAGATCATCTTTAGTATCGGGGGAACTCTACCCCTTCCAGCTCGAAGGAGCATCACAAAAATCAATAATATCATCATATAACTGAAAGTCTGCCACATCATTTTCATAATAATCTGCAAAATCTGAACATTCCTATTTTAATTTCTCTCTGTCATGTTCAAAAGAAATGAAAATCGATCACTGACTACTTTGAGATGGACACTTATTTTTAATTTTTGTTTTTTAATCGGCTCTCCACCTTTACTCTGTTCATTTCTTATGGTGCCGTCATTCCACTATCTTGTTGCATAGTGCACTAGGAGACGTACCCTTTTAAATTTCTCATGCGTAAAATTTGTATTCCTCAGATCCAACTCAGATTATGCTTTCAAAGTATCAGCACCAGTTCTGTTATTCTGGAACTTCGCTTACGACGTTGAATCAAGTTACCTTGCTGATGGATTGTTGCTCCTACTGTTTATACCAAGACACGTGTGTGGGTGTTAACTACAAAGTAGACAATGATTGCGACCTGGTCCACGAAACATTCGAAATAGCTCCTCATGCGTATGGCTACGACACCAACTGTCAGTACTGGGATGTTAGGTGGAAAAGATAAAATACAGATTTTGGTTGTTGTCTTCAGCACAAAATCTCGATAGATAGAAATAGAAATAGAAATTAATGAGAGAGAGAGAGAGAGAGAGAGAGAGAGAGAGAGAGAGAGATAGAGAGAGAGAGAGAGAGTGAGAGAGAGAGAGAGAGAGAGAGAGAGAGAGAGAGAGAGAGAGAGAGAGAGAGAGAGAGAGAGAGTATTGAAATGAATTTTCACACAATGAAACAGGATTACATACTACATACACCCTCACATGGTAGAATCAAGCATTATATGTTTGTCCTTCATCAATCAACCCCCAAAATAGACATACAAAAACAAAACAAAACAATGAGATAATGTAATATAACTAAAAAAAGAACAATGCCGTGTTATCTTTGTATGCAAATTCAGCTCTTAGCTTTTCTATGTAGCTTATTTCATTCTAGTAAATATCAACGCATAACGTTAAAACCGATGTTTGTCTTTCTAATTATCAAACTATATTTGTTTCGTCATTGTGTTCTTTTTTTTCCTTTTGGCGAGGTGGTGGTGTTGTTTTACCGTGTATTTACTAAATATTTAGTGTATGAAAGCAACATTGTGACTTCACCTTTTCCAAAACACACCCCAAACTTGTCCAGCTAAACGAAGTACACCCCACTACCGCACACACAATAAATCATGCTACAACCTATATGATTATAAAATTCTCTATTTGTGTGTACATGTGTGTATGTGTGTGTGTGGGTGGGTGTGGGTGGGAGGGTGAACGTTTGCCTTCGCTTCCGCCGAAAGCGTTTCACACGTTGTTCTAAACCTTACACTGAAGATAGACAAAAATCAAACTTATGCAAGACGGCGAGTTTTTATCAATCAAGTCATTTCTTAATTAATTTTCTTTCCCTTATTCCACAAATGCAATAACCATTTTGAAGTAGATTTATTCCTTACTGTTCCATCTACCCAACTTTTAATTATTATGTCCATTAGTACCAAATCAGGAATTTTTATTTTCGAACAATTCTCTAGAAAGCGCATCACGGAAATGTAGATTATTATCAAGCCTTCCATCTCTTCACTCTAGATCTAGCTGATAGTATTAACAGCTAGATATAGATAAAGATAGATCTATATCAATCTATAATTGAATTACATAAAGTGAGGGTACGACCAAAAACATTGTTTGCGCTGAAATGGATAAAACAAATTAATGTAAGAAAGTTGGCCTATTTTTCTCAGTACTTAAATATTATCAACGATACTGACAGCCGCCCGCTGAATGTTCAGCCTAAAAGAAAGAAAATGTATGCGCGCGTGTGTGTATGTGTGTGTGTGTGTGTGTGTGTGTGTGGAGAGAGAGAGAGAGAGAGAGAGAGAGAGAGAGAGAGAGA
>JASKDV010179014.1:0-12712 GCA_032466395.1 Aegires albopunctatus
GTGTGCGTGTCACACTCCCTTCTCTCTCGTCCTCCCCCCTCCCTCTCTCTCTCTCTCTCTCTCTCTCTCTCTCTCTCTCTCTCTCTCTCTCTAGCTTTCCTAAATGGATGGATGTTTTATTTATTTCATTTCAGGGTTCTGAACTGGTCATGAGCTATGACGAACACGTCTTGACTCACAATTTTAAGTTTGGTATTATCTACCAGAAGAAAGGACAGGTGGGTTTTAATGATCAAAAGTAAACATGGGTTGCTATAATAAATAGACAAATAGAATGGGTGATGGATACATGATTACTTGTGCTAATATCGTGTTTCATCAAATGAGTTAAATATCAACATTTTAAACAGGTTTATTCCTGAAGGCAAAGACACATTTTATTATCATTGTTATGTAATTAGCGAACTGTCTGTAAGAATAGTATACGGCATTCAACAGCATAATGCCTACACATTTTTTCCTTAGGATTTAGTGACAATATTGTAACAACCCTATTAGACTGTTGTACTTTGATTGTGTGCCTTTTGGATTGAGGGAAAGTGTGAAAGAATGTGGTTGTAAGCGTGTGTGTGTGTGTAGTAGCCCACGTGTGTAACAGCACTCGTGTGTGTGAGTATGTGTTTTAATTTTTGAAAATGTTGTTGGATGGGGAAAAGTGGGGTAGCAGTAGTTTATTAGCTATGATATGGTATTTAAAACACTAAAATTAGGCCTGCTCTATGAAAACAGGAAAAATACAAATGGCGGTCACAAAGGCAAACATCGCAATAGTTTACAAATGCATTTTTTGTTCACATTTTTTTTTTTATGATTAATCATATTTGTTGAAAAATTCGAGCAGATTTAAACATAATTTACCGACAAATGATGTTTGATGGTCAAAAACGCCAAAAATAAAGCTTTAAACCGAAATTGAATGTCAAAAAGCTATTGTTGTCATCGACCGATATCGGTCGATATCCCAATTATCGTAGGCCTACTCCAGAAAGTTAACAACCCATTTTTTTTTCACCTACCTTTCCATTTCTCTGTTACAGACTAGTGAAGAAGAATTGTTTGGCAATAAGAATCACAGTCCTGCCCTGGACACCTTCCTAGACATGATGGGACAAAGGGTCAAGCTGAAAGACTTCAAAGGGTGAGAAAAACATTAAGGTCCAGTGTTTGGTGTCTTCTTTGAAGAAAAAGAAATAGTAGAAAGAAGGGAGAAGAGGAAAGGATATGAAGGCACAACAGAATAGGAGCATGATGATGATTATAGTGATAAATGTTAATGAGCATTTAATGATGATGATTGAAATGATAATGATTTTAATGAAAATGATAATTATGTTGATGATATTAATGAAAAAAAGGATGATGATAATAATGAGGATGATAGAACAATGACAATTTTAATCACTATTAATGACCTCATAAGAGTCCAAAGAAAAAAACATTTACCTAAATCAATGCCATCTTTTGCAGCCTATTTTCCCAAGGCATTAAATCATAATGTTATGTTTGTTGTCCATTTCAAAGGTTCCGAGGTGGCTTGGATACAGTCCATGGTCAAACAGGAACAGAATCAGTTTACACACAGTTTAATGGCAAGGAAATCATGTTTCATGTCTCAACCCTTCTTCCTTTCACTGATGGTGATTCACAACAGGTGAAATGAGCGATGATTTTTAAAAGCAAGAATAGTCTAAGTTGATAATGATTAAAACTTAAAATTCAAAATCAAATTAAAATTTTTATCTTTGTGCCAAGACAAAAATCGTCATTTATTTGACAATATAATTATGAATTTTACCAATAAATGGACAATATATAAGGTGTAGTAGATTCAAAGCTGAATAGAATAGACAAAAAAAAGTGTAAATTATTAATACAATGGTAAATTAATTTAATCTTAGCAGAACTGAAAAGGATTGGAAACAGAGTAAGATCTATTAAGATTGTCACTTTGTGAATGCTGTTAATGATTATTAATTGATTGATTTGCATTTTTGGATTCTTCCATCAAAGTTCTGTTTATTATTTATTTCATTATATATGATAGTCATAATGTGTGACTATCATATAGACTTAATTTTCTGAAAAGAAATTAACCTTGTCTATTTTTCTTTCTGTAGAAATGATATTTTGAATTTTATGTAACCAGCAATTATTCATTTTGAATAAGATATGGCAATAAATTTTTACATTTGATATTTTTTCTTTGCAGTTACAACGTAAACGTCATATTGGAAATGACATAGTCGGTATTGTTTTCCAAGAGGAAAACACTCCTTTTGTACCCGACATGATTGCCTCTCATTTTTTGCATTGTTTTGTTGTTGTCCAGCCAATTCACAAGGAGGGCGAACCTGTGAAATACAGAGTGAGTTGTTGTTTTTGTCTTTAGAAATGTAAAACCTCTGAATTGAGGACAATTCTATGGTATGTGAATCTTCAAATATTAAAATTGGTACTATTTCCTTGACTGCTTTGAGATAACAATGCAAAAAATGTAATTTTTGTTATGTAATTTTTGTCTCCAATAGATCTCAGTTGCTGCCAGAAAAGATGTTCCAAGGTTTTATCCCCAGCTTCCTCAGCCTGCTGAATTTTCAAAAGTAAGTGTGATTGATAAATGTTCATGAATAACGTTTAGAATAATGTTCTCTGGATAATAGTGTCAATGTAAATATGCATGCTTTCAAAATAATTAGGTCAGAAGCAGGGAGTTTTCTACTTGCCAGAATACTTTGTTGTATTGAAAAATAGAACGACAAATGAATTTAAGAACATGATTGGTTCTAGGTTAATGTGCTTCATCACTTTCAATATTTGTCAGTCTGGAAAAAAGTTTTCAAAATATTTCAAACGACTTTTCATTGCATCTTCCTACAAACTATAAAGATGGACTGATTATATTTGTATTCTGATATGTTTATGTGTCACAGATTGAGGAATTTAGAGAGTTTCTACTAACAAAGCTGATCAATGCCGAATTGGCATGTTATAAAGCAGCACAATTTGCAAAATTGGGGGTAAGATATGTTAAATGTTCATTGTGTAATGTATATCTTGAGTGTATGATCTAATTCCTTTTTTCATTTACGTGGGGTTTTTTCTTGTTGTCATTATTGTTGCTGTTTGTTTTTGTTTTTCTGTTGTTGTGTTGTGTTGTTGCTATTTGTGTGTTGTTGTTTGTTATCCTGGGGGGGGGGGGGGGATGGTTGGTTGTGGATGTTTGTTACCTTTTTTCTTTCTTTTTTGTTTTTTAAATCAGCCAAAACTTCAAGGTCAGATGACATTGATGGTGCAGGGCAATAGATTAGGTCATATATTCATATCTCATCTTATTTTTATTCGTGTTTCATTTATGTATAATTTGCTGACAATTTATTTTGTATACATAGACACCCCCTTTTTTTAATAATGATATTTATTTTTGCAACTATTGTTTTACTTTGCAAATAATATACATAGGTATTTCAACTTTTGAAATAAGGGAGATTTTGAGATTCATATACAATGTTATATGAAACAAATATTTGATAAGTATACTTTAATGATAAAAATATAATATAGCTGTGATGATATTTTTATCTTTCAACAAACTATTCTTATATGATTTCATTATTCACAGCATCGTACTCGCTCATCACTTCTAGAAACATTGTATCATGATCTTCACAAACGAAATTTAGAAATGTTTGGAGTTCAGTCCACTCAAGGCCCAAAGCAAGAAGGATCTAGATTATTTGATTCAGTCAAGCGTGCTTTTAGTGGCAAGGGGCGGAGTCCTAGTTTCGATTCCTGCAATAGCTTAAGTGGACCAAAGAAAACAAATGGATCAACACCAGGTTCATTGTCTATCGTGGGTGAAGATGACAGAAATGCTCCATCACCGGTAAATATCATAGTATAACTTATGTATCTTTATCTGATGATAGAATTAGCATTTGAATAGTACATGTAATGTATGATTAAAATATTACGAAAAGAAGGTAAATACTCAAAGGTAAATTGAAATTAATTTGAAAAATGTTTATTTTGGCACTGCCCTCTTACAAATCAAGAAAATTAAATGAATCAAACAAAACTATACTTACAAATCTCATCAATCTCTCATCTATGTAGTAATTTGATTTTATTGCGTTTATTTCTTTTCTTTATCCTTAAAAGCTAAAGAGATGATGAGTTCTTTGTATTAGTTTTAAATTAAGTGTTTGGAAATTTATGAAAAATATATACATATATGCTTATAGGTTATACAGGCAGCGACTTAATATGACAAAAGAATAGATTGTAGCATTATTTAATGAAGTCTAGGCATGATATATTCAGAATTAATTGTACTTTTAGCTTTTGAAAATTCTTATTTTTCCCTTCTTATTTCATACTATGAGAGCAATCTTAATTTATTCCCATCAGGTTCGCAAGTCTCCTTCCATGCCTCGTACATTGGTTCGGCAGTTCTCATCCTCATTTGATAAAAATGCCAAGCCTAGCAAAGATGGCAGAAGGTATATTAGATATTTCATTAATCAATAAGAATACTTTATTCATTTTTATAGCAATTCTTACCTCCAGATATACGGTAAATACATGAAATGTTAATTTGACCCAAGTAAGAATTAAGCTAATACATTAATTTCTTTTTATCCTTTTTTTTTTCATATAAATAATTCAATGAACTGATCACATTCGTTATTACTGACAGTATGCCTATCATCTCATACTTAGTATCTGTAACTGTCTTTAGTTTGATATACTTTTTTGTTGTTGTATAAGATCATGATATGAAATTTCTTCATGCCCTTCTAAAATGGAGTCCACATAATTCCAAATCAGATAATTCAAATTCTCAGATAATTTGAAGTTACCTCGAAGTTTAGGTTTTTTCTTCTTCTTTGGCTTAAAATCTTGGTTAATCCAAACTTTTTCAAGTCTGATTTTGATAATTCGAGGTCATAATTTGAATATTAATATAGAGTACAATAAATCACTACACTTTTTTCATTAATATGTATCAATGTAGGTCCTGGAAGAAGTCAGGAAAAATTCTGGATTGAAAAATGTTACCAAGGTTCCTCTGTAAAATCCATAAAGCATGATCTTGTTGATGCATGTTATTTGTCACTGCTTTTTATATTTATATAACCTTTAATTAAAACCTTGTCTTTTCCATTTTCAGCAATCTTCGAATTGAAAACTCTCACACAATGTTGCCCTTCCAACCAGGTGCCAGTCCCCCACCCAGTCCACAGTCTAGTCCCAGTAGTGTTTCATCAACCACCAGGTGAGTTGATATTTGATTTTGATATGCATAAACAACCAGCATGTATAAAGTAGGATTTGAATGAAAAAATCTGGATCATCAAAAGAAACTATCTTCTTAAGCAAGTGCCAGTAATCTACTCCTGTTGTATTAATTGAATTATCTTTTAACAATTCTTCTATGGGGTAGAGGCTCTAAAATTCCTTTTTTGTATTACATATGTATTATCATAATTCATCATCATTATTAGTACTATTTTTATTATTGCTACTACTATTATTATTATTATTATTATTATTATTATTATTATTATTATTATTATATCATCATCATCATCGTCATCATCATGTTATCTTCATTGTCTTCATCATCATCTTCATCATTATCATTATTATTTTTATTTTTGTTATTATTTTACCCTGCTAAAAATGCTATTATTGTTAATAATTTAGTTTTATCAATTTCTGCTTCATTTCATCAGAATCAATCAGATTAGCCACATATCCCGATCAAACTCAGAAAGCAGTTTCAACAGCATGGAGGAATACCCTCCCAACAGCAGCAACATCACAAATAACAACAGTACCACCCACAGTAACCACACTATAAACAACAGCAACAATGCCAACACCAGTAGCAATATTAACTACAACAACAATCTCGCTGCTCACAACTTGAGAAACACAGAGGATTCAGATACAGGATTGGTAAGGAATAGTCTACATCTCTCATTAATTTGTTATCCCTATTTTAAACCTGGGCTTTGAATTTCAAAAAATATCATTTCTTTTATAAAAAGAAGGACACTTTCTTTCTTCATTTTCAGTTTTGTTCATTTGATACCAGTCTTGTTGGGGTTTATTTATTTGATTTTTTTTTTGATTTTTTTTTTATTTTTTTTTTGGGCTTGTTTTTTATCCTGAGTTTGGCAGTCTAGTACATGAATTAACATCATTGATTTGTTTTCATTTCTCTCTGTATCTGCATCTTTTGTTTGCTTTTCTTTGTCTTTATCTTTATATTTGTCTTCTTATTTTATTTTTTTTTCTTCATCTTTGCCTTTGTCCATTTCTTTAAACTCCTAGTTTTCTTGCTAATTGGCATCTTTTACAATTAATGTAAAAGTATGATATCTGATATTCATAGCTATCTCTTATTTCTATCTCCCTTTCAGGAAAGTATGTCATCTACAGGAACAAGTAATTTGATTTCAGGGCCATCTCAATACAGTGGGGAATATGTGTTTTCCTTGGAAAATGATGGTAAGATAGCATACTGCATTCTTTCGAGACTATCTATTTTAGCTGAATCTGACTTAACTTAGAGTACAGTGGAGTCAACCTAAGATGAACTCGCTTAAGATAAAATCTTGTTTAAAATAAACCTTTCATCCGGTCCTATTTTTTTCCTTATGTAATCCAACTAATCAAAGTCTGGTTTATAAACACAAATCGGTCTTGGTCCGCTTAAAATAAACTTTTCTCTGCCACAATGGCCCTCTTTCCCCACCCCCACAAGCCAACCCTGACCCCATCAGATGCACGCATGCGGGACCGTTTCACACTGGGTCTCCATTGCTGTCCGCATCACGATTGGACGACGAGAGAGGGGCACAGATTGCGCGTGTAACATGGGGACTTCTAGTGCACGAAGCAACTTTGATCCTCTCTTTTTGTCTTGCCTGGGCCAATCCTGTAAGCTACGCCCGCGTGCTCGGCATATGTGTGTACTGTGTTACGCTTACTTTTCTTTTCACTTTTCATTCCTCACTCTACCCTGCAACAATTGACAGTTTGAATCTCAGGACAGTTTCAGTGCATCTAAATCTACACTCTATGTCAAGGATGCGGATGGAAGTCTATGAAGCACACTGAAATTGCCGTGAAATATGTGGTTTCGAAAAGCACTGTGTCTGTTCTCATTTTAAACTGAAAGGTTGCTGACCTTGAAAATGGATAAGATAGACCTTGTTTAAAAAAAACTTTTTTTTTGGTCCCAAGGAGTTTATCTTAAGCGGACTTCTCTGTAATCATCATTGAAATATTGGTGTCATGTAGAAAAGTACATACTTCATTAAGTGTTGTGAAGAAAGAAAATCATAAGAGATTTTACTAATTCATAAGACTTCTTATTTGCTGAAAATGTTCTGTAGATTAATAATAATGACCAGTCTTTTTTATTGGCATCCCGAGTTAGGCTCAGGCGTGCTGAAACATATGTTGGGGACCAAGCCCGAGTTTTCTTGGTTGCCATGGTTACCACTATGATATCATTTACTAATATTTTTAGCTTACCATTACAAAAGATATACAAAGACAACAAAAAATGCAACACAGAACTTCAAACTAAACGGTTATGTCAATAAAATGCAAAATTTCAGCTCTCTAAAGTGATCAGAACATAATAATATTATCCAAACGTTGCTTTGACAATACATGTACATGTATATAAAAATGGCTGGTCCCATGGGGCATACTTGGCTCAAATAGGCTGGTCCTCAGTAAGTTAAGAATTGGGGACCAGCAGCATAAAAGTAAAGTAAAGCATTCACCTATCTTATGCAATCTGTATGTATCATCTTATTGAACTATTTTTTTTCATGACCTTGAATTAATTAGAATTTTGAAATCTCTCTTTTATTAGCTCATGATGTCACATTACGGCAGGTAGATCAACTCAGACGAGAAGTCCATAAACTAATGAGTGAGAAACATGACCTTCTACGTCAGTTAACTGTAAGTATGGTCTCATCTATCCCATCTATATGAATAAGTAGATATTTTCAAAAGTAAGAATGGAGACTGTGCTTCAGAAATCAACACCAGGATTAATAAAGCCAGTCAAGTTTTCTCCATACTTTACCCAAATTGAGAATTTATACAAGCAATGTCCTCAGTGTCTTGCTGTATTGTTCGGAATGCTGGAAGACCAATGATACCATCAAGAGGAAGCTGGAGACTTTCCAAAACAAGTGTCTATGGCTGACGCATCCTCAGAATATTCTGACCAAACATCATTTAAAGTGAACAACTGAGAGCCTGGACAGGCAATGTACCCGTTAAGGAAGTCATATAGGCACGTTGATGGTGATGGCTGGTACTTTTTTGTCGCATGCACCAGACATCTATCACAAGAGGGGCCCTGAGATGGGCACCACATGGAAAGAGAGACTGTGGAGGGCCCAAGGAGACCAGGCAAAGGATGATGGAGAAGAGGAGTCTCTCCCTGGAGACAGAACCGAGAGCAGCAGTGGTCAGAGCCAGATGGAGATCTTTTGAAATCACCTTTTATTTATTTTTTTCAACAGAGCCAGATGTGATAAGGCATAGAGAGAACAAACTGACTGATGCATTTACTTTTCAAATTATATTGCAACTTTTTTTACCTATCATATATTTCAAAGCCTCAAAAACTATGAGATAAACAATAAACACTATCATATTAAAGGAAATTAAAAGATTTTTCTTTTCTCCCATCAACAGAGTCAACAAAAAGAAGTCAAAACTTTACGAGATCTCAACTCTCAACTCACCTCAAGTCTTCAGGCAACTCAAAAATTATTGGAATCTCAAAAACAATTAGGGACTCAAGATTCCTCTCTTGAAACAGTAGCATAATTTTACACAAAACACTTGTATGTCTCTTTACCAGCTGTCCAAAATATTTTGTAAATAGCCGAAGAAACAGGCTTCTCCTATTTTCTAAAACAAGAGAATATTACTTTTTATTCTTGTTACAATATCATGTAAGACATTGCTGTATATTTTTATTTTTACTTTTCATGAGCTGATCCAATCTCTAAGAAAGTTAAATCTTTGAATCTAGCATTCTCATTTCTAGAAATCATGTATAATAAGTATACTTCCATTTGTTTTATATGCCCACATGAAAGCTTGTTTTATGTTTAGTTGGGGATTTTATGTTCTGAGCAATGAAAGTGCAGAGAAGATATTTAAATGAGGAAGTCTATATTGTGTTAACAAATAGCTATTGCTATGCTGTGTCTTTTAAAGTCTGCAAGCTTATCCCTAGTTTTAGCAAATAAATAGACAAGATGTAAAATGGTGCATGGCTGAGATGTGTTATAACCAGATTTATAGGAGATTACAAATATTATTATTTAAAGACCTAAAAACATATCATCAAAGCAAATCACCAAAGGTCTAAACAAATCTTTGCTGCTATTACTATTTGACTCAGACACACAAATAATTTTACAATTAGGCCTACTTCTTTCAGGTGAAAAATAGTATATATTTAAGATCATTGCCATTGCTGCATCTAAGAATTTCTAGAAACATGTTTCGTTTTATAGGTAGACACTTTCTTATAAGTTCTTATTTTTACTCATTTTTGATCAAGAATTTTTTGCAATACATCCCATATTAACATGCTCCCTAAAAGCATCCCTTTTCTGTGCCAAATTTCTTTATTTCATTATTCTCATTTCCATAATAAGATGATAGATATCCTGGCTCCATCTATTTGTTGTGTTTTCAGATATTTTAACTTTTTTCTGTTTCTATTTATAATTTTACAGCACCTATTGCAGTCAAAATGATTTTTAATGATATACAAGCCTACCTTGTTTTCAAGTAGATCTTTAAATTTCTACTCCATAAGAGAAAGAAAGAGGAATTTTATAGTGTAAATTATTTTTTTTATCATTACATTAATGGTAAGGAGAGCTTTCTAGCTTTAGACTCAGATTGGTTAAGAACAAACAATGTGTCTCCAAGACTAAAGAAAACAAGGATTGAATTATATTATAAATTCAAAATAAAACTAATTGAAAAGAATCTCATCTTCGAGCAGCATTTGGGGATAGCAGGAATCTGTAAACAAAACTTAACTGTTTTACGTGCATTAACAAAATTTTAAAAAACTTGTAAGAAGTTAGCTAGGTCCGACTGTTCCAGCGTCATATATATTACATATATTCAGATATAGGCCTGGACAACCAGTATTTGTCAATGTTGGACACTTATGGATCTGATTAGTTAACTTCCAGGATACACCATCTTTAAACTCATGTTAAATATGTCTCATTAGCTCTATTTTATCTTAGACTCACTTTCATTCTCTTCTTTTCTTCTCCTGAAAAAAAGTAGTTATACTCTACATCTCTGTTGCTATGCTACCAATTTTATGTTGATTCAGTAACAAGTACATGTAAATAGATTTTTTTTTTCTGAATGAATGTGTACATATGTGTTATGGTAATATTATATATAAATGCTTGTACATTATTGTAAACATAATAATATATTATTAAAAGATATTATACATATAATTTATAGATATCTTTATCTGTAACAAATTATTATAAGAATAAATTATGTCGATTTGATAATATGAATAAGATGGAAAATCTGTAAATACTCAACAAATAAAGCAACAATAATTTCAATTTTTTATGTTGCTATTCACCTTGTCAAATATTTTATTCTCTTCTCAAGAAGAGCATTTTTATTTAGTTTGGGATGATTTTCATTTCTGTTGTTTTTGTTATTACCATCTTCATCATCACCATCAATATCATCAAAATTATTACATGTATCTCATCATCATCATCATCATCATCATCATTATTATTAATATTATTATTATTAATATTATTATTATTGTTGTTGTTATTATTATTATTATTATAATTATTATTATTTTTTTTTATTTTATTTTTTTTATTTCAAATTCTTTACAATATTGTGCTAGTTTTGATTTATAAATTATTAACAAATTAATGTCCAACTAGTCAACCAAATCTTCCATTACAATATTCCCTTATTGCTTTTCATTTTATTCAATTGTTTAAATTTTTAGGATTTTGTGATAATTCATGTGATTTATATATTCTTTTGTTTGTTTGTTTATTTATTAACATATACATTTGTTAGTTGGTTTGCCTGGGAGAGAAGACAAGCTGTGGAATTAGTTACATTTAAAAGTCCATGCTATGGGTGGTCTTTAAACTCATAAAATCTATCAAAGTGGTTACTATTTTTTATTGTTGTTGTATTGAATTTACCCCTTCCTTTCCACTACGTTGGTAATATCAGGGTTGTTCCTAGACTCTTATAAACAGCTAAGGGTTCTTTTACATGCATTTAACATTTGGGATCTCTAAGATTATAGTCTGTCTCCGATAGGACTAGGCACTCTTTTATTCTAGCAACTTAAAGATATGGGACAGAAGGAAACTCAAAAATTTAGATTTCAAATTCAAGTCTGTACAGGTTTGAACCAGGGACCTTTGCTTGGTAGGCGAGCACTTTACCCACTGAGCTATCCCCTTTCCCACTATTTTAGAAATTCAAGGACTCTTAGGCTTATCTGATAATATTTAACTACAAAGTATTATCACCTAGAAGATATTTAATTCAAAAATGGCATAGTTGATTAGATGAAATATGTGCTCATATAGATTAGAAATTTGATCTTTGTTTTGTTTTGCCTAAAGTTGTGGTAAGGTAGGGTGGAGTGAGGCATATTTGAAGAATTAAAATGACTATTCCCAATAATGATTATTTTCAACTTTTCTTAATCAAGAAGTGAAGATTTTATTATTTTAATGGATCCTGTTGGGTTTGGGTTTTTTTCCACTGACAACCTCGAAGTCATTTCAATTTTTACATTAATTTCTACAACTAGAAAATAGCTGATTATTTTACTTCAACTTAAGCTCTGTTTATTGTGTTACATTTTTAAAGTAAAAATTATCAATAATATATATGCTGAAACTCATGATGATATACAGTATGTTACCACTGTTTTAAATGCCTAATGAGTTTGTTTTGTTGTTGTTTTTTTGACAAATGTAGATACTGCGAGATGAGTATTTTGTAATGTTCCCCATCACTCTGTGATTTGGATAATAAAACGATATATATAAAGACACTTTAATTGTGAGTCTTGTGTTAATTCTTCTGTTAACATTTTGTATTCTTAGACTGTATGGCATATTTTTGTTATGTGTTAAATCTAGAGTGGAATTCAATAGGAGCTTGAGTTCCCAGGAATCACTTTAGCAGATAGATAGTGAGGAAAATTAATGCGAGTGATAAGGCCATATTATTATTTCATCTTCTTTTATATATAAACTTACTTAGCTAAAATCAGTGGTGGGGTTGATAGAAAGAGGGCTTTCACGAAAATATGAAATTCCACTTCCTGACATTCTAATTCTAATGGGCAATGATATTCCCAGGTCAATACTCCTAGATGCCCCTCTGCTGGTTGATTTTGTTGGGTTTTTTCATGAAGATGAAGGAGAAGTAGAAGAAGAGAGATAGATAGACCCCAATTGGGGACTACATAGTCATGGTGTCTAGGTAGTCCCCAATTGATTGATAAACACAAAATAAACACATATATATGTCTTCTAAAATATAGGCACACAAATTGGGTAGTGAGCTCTGCAAAATGAAACAAAACAAAACTGTGACGTTTCGGGTATGA
>JASKDV010179025.1:0-12712 GCA_032466395.1 Aegires albopunctatus
TCTTTGATGCATCTAGAATGATTTAAATCACCATGTGTTTAGATTTTGTGGTGATATACGGCCATTGTCACACCTTGGCCAAGTCCATTGTCCCACACGCTCTAGTGTGTGCTTAGCGCCACCCGGTTTGCAAACCCATTACGCACCAGTGCGTGCGTAGCGCCTAACGATCTGCGAATCCAGCACGCACTAGAGCGGGCTTAGCGCTTCTCGGGTTAAAGTGAATGTTGACAAAACAGAGAATCTGACAGTTAGTTTTAAGCAAATGAAAACTGGAAAACATCAAAGAAAGTTGGATCACTACTCGGAAGCAAAGAAGACATTCAGCATCGAAAACACCTGTCGACTTTAGCTCTGAATAAACTAACTATATGGAAACGAACTGAAAACTAGAATACCTTTGCTCGCTTTCGTTTGCTCCGACGGCTTAGATCATTGCCAGCTGCATCTTGATCAGCATCGTCTATCGGGAGAAGACGTTTGGTACTATCGCTTGCACTAGAGTCCTCTTTCTTAGGAAGAAGGGTCGTTACTTTGTTCGATGATGACATATTGTTTCAATATTTCGACCTACAAGATAAAGATTTAGATATTTAGATCTAGATCTAGATCTAGAGATATATCAGCACCACAAAGAAAGCATTGAGATCGGTGTCGCAAAGCTATCGGCTATTCATGCTCGAAGCAAACCAACGCAAAATCTATTTTCATTTGGCTTTGTTTGAAGACTTCCACTTCTGGGATACAGTTTCAACTTTCAACGATCCTCTATTAGATGTGTTGTGAAATAAATTTAGCTTCGTCTCATCATCACATGAACTTTACGGAAGTCACAACTGTCTATTTACGTGTAGAAATTAGATCTATTTTTGGTAACATATTTTGGTAGAAGGTGATTCTTTTATTGTGTGTGAAACCACACTCCAACTGACAGATATTTGGTCCGTCTATTTAGATTTAGAGGAATTCATAATCTCTGACCTCCCACTGAAGACACAATGTCGTTCTTTTCAAAGAAACCAACAGTTCAAGGTAAGACTAGAATCTAGATCTAGATCTAGATCTAGATCTAGATATATATATCTAATCTAAAGATCTAGATCTAGATTAGATTTATATCTCAATCAACAGAAAAAGAAAAGGGAATTGATCATTCGGTTTATTTTGATTTTTGTATTATAAATCTATTAGATATATGGAAATTATCTCTAATATTTTCAGTGCTCCCTCAATATTGAGTGTAGTTGCGAGTACGAGTTAATTCAGAAAAAGAAAAGGGAAATGATCATATCGGTTTATTTTGATTTTTGTTATTATAAATCTTTAGATCTAGACTATCTATCTAATGTATTTTCAGTGCTCCCTCAATATTGGGTGTAGTCGGAGCGCGCAGACTGCGAGTACGAGTTAATTCGTGGTCACGAGTGAGAAGTGTCCGTACACGATTTCCTACGTTAACCCGACTACTCCCGACATTCGTAATTCGAATGAAGTTGTCGTGTTCCAAGAGAGCTAGCTCGAGTGTTGAGTAAGTTGTCGTGTTCCCCCCAGACAAAGAGAGCAGAATTAACTGAACAGTGTGATTAGTCGGAATGAACGGTATGAGAAATTAAGAAGAGGGGTGGGGAAGCGAGGTGGGGGAATCATCCAACCACATCGTTCCAGATGCACACCAAAAAGAAAAAAGTAATTATAAAAGCGTGTCACTGTGTTGTCAGCAAGGAAGGAGAGCACCATCCCCCTCCCCACTCTTTTAACCTGAGGCATCTTACATTATATGAAAGCTTTGATTTTGCATTTATTGCTATTGGTTATCTTCCCTACATTAACGTGTAGTGTGTGTGATGGGGAAAAAAAAAGCCAATAGCCTTGTCAACGACTTATTGTTTTACTCCCCAGCAGGAAATAAAATAATTAAGCTCTCACTATATACTCTAAATCTAGGTCTTTTCTCTTCGTTGATATATTTCTCCTCGCAATACATCTAGATCTAGATCAGCTAGTGAATGTCATCATCATCATCATCATCATCATCAGCAGCAGCAGCAACATCATCAGCAGTAACAAAATTGTCATGTCAATATGATTATCATTATCAGTACATGTATCATCATCATTAAGACTTTACCATTTATTTTCTTTTGTCTTATTTAAATTCAATTTACAAAATATAGAAAAGAATAAATTCATGGATAAATGAATACTTTTTAAAGACAATAAGGATTAACGCACCCTTTACTTGTTTCAGTCTTTAATCCTTTATTTTAGTTTAGTTTCCTTAGAATCGTTAATTTCTTGTTTGCTTAATAAAATAAAGATCACCTTAAAATAAAAAGTTATAATGATGTTTAACATTATCATTAATATTACAGCTAAGATTAGTAAGAAGCTAAATGAATGAAACATAACATAAATACACGTTACCTAGCCTAGCAAAATAATATTGTCTCAGCTTTTGGTGTGTGAAATCAAAGTGTGTTTAGTGTTAGCTTATTGGTATATATAGGAGACGGTGAAGATTCTTTGATGTACCATTCAAGAAAGGCTCCGACGGGGACATTCAATTAGAGCCAACGGGAATCGGGGGGGAGGGGGTTGCATTCCTTGGTGCAGGAAGACAAGCAGCTGTCTCTCTTGGATGAGTTATATTTTTTTTAAAAACCCAGCAACAACAAAAACAAAAACAACAAAATAAAACAAAAATGAAACCTCCTCTATGTAGCCTGAAAAAGGCCCTAGCTTTCACCAAGACAGAAGACAGATGAATGCATGTGTCTGCCTGCAAATTGCACACATTCGACGATTGCTTAACTCGAGTATGTAACTTGAATGCCCAGCTCGAGTATCCCAACGATGCCTAAAGAAATCATGTACGACAACCATTCGTTCGAAGTATATGAGTATCTAGAACTAAAAGTAATTACGATACCGATCACTGTACCGAAAAGCAATACATATTCATTTGAAATCATTGAATTATTCAATGAATATTGCCGGTTCAAATTTGCTTGCTAGACCTTTGCTCGCACTTTCTCATTTTAGACCATAAGATTACAGCTTATGTTGTTCCTAGTGATTAAAAGGCATCAAATAGCATTTCACTACAACCTAGAATAGTGATTTGAAGTAGAATCTAGATCTAGACTATGGTTATTGTCAAAATTTCATTTCATTTTCTGACCCATCTTTCAAGAGTTACACAATATGGGGCTTGTCACAGTCTTAATTTTATTTTTGCGGTCGCATGGGGCTCTGAGAAGTTATTAATGCTTTCAGTGCACCCAATGGGTTGCGCAGTGTATGTGGTGTGATGTTTAGGCTTACAACTGTGATATTGTTGATTTATACATACTTTTTTGTTTTGTTTTTGTTTGCTATTTATTTGTATGTCAGTGCGTGGGACAACTTGACTTCCCAGCCAATAATTAAGTTGTCTTATATAAATATGTCAATAGTGATCTCAACAAAAACATTCAACTTAATTGGTGACCTCTCTTTTTTCTTTTGTATTTCAGAACAAATTCGAAAAAATGACAGAGTGTTACGCAAACAAACGCGTGACCTTGAGAGAGATCGAAATGCTTTGGAGAGAGAAGAAAAGAAAATTGTCAGTATTTTTATTTGTTAAGATTTTTTTTGTCCAACCATGCTGTTGGCCAGTTCTTTCTTTAAATTATTTGTTTCTTCATCTTTACCTTCAGATGCAATATTGCCGATTTTATTTTTAAAGCTCCAGTTAATGCCATTCCGGTCCCTCCCTAAAAGTATTTTTCTTATAATTTCTTTATTATATATATATATATGTATATATAACATTATGGAGAATAATTATTTTTTTTATGTATTTCTCCTCCTAGGAAATGGATATCAAGAAGGCAGCAAAACAAGGCAATAAACAGGTCTTTCTTTTTTTCTTTTTCTTTTTTTTTGGTGTCTTTTTTTCTTTTTTGTCTTTATTTGTGAGAGTGAGAATATCCTTTTCATTTAATTCCCAAGGTGTAACATGAAGACTGGAACAGTTTAGTTAAAAGAGCATCGGAGATACATATATTTCCCAAAAATTATCAGTCATTTGGTTTAACATTTTCCTGTATGGCCTTAGAAAGTTTCATTCTAGATTAGCTTATAAGATGAAGTTTGTCGTCATCTAGACCAATATATATGCCTTCTTTTGTAAAAATGATCTATATTTTATATAACCAGGTAAGAATGGTTTACAACCAGATTTACTTCATGATTTAAAAAAATGGAATATTAATATCAGAATCCTATTTTTAACAGGCAGCCACTATTCTTGCAAAGCAGCTCGTAGCTTTGAGAAAGCAAAAGACAAAGAGTTATGCAATGGGATCAAAAATATCTGCTGTTGGCAATCAACAGAAGGTAAATTGACAACACATTTAAAATTTACCAGCCTGTGTGATTTTCAAATACCTTTTTACTATTATTGATTATTGAAAGCACACATGAAGATCCTCTAAAGGAGGAAAAAAAGCTTAATGCAGAATCAATGCTTTTCAGTTCATATTGATAATTCAGTAAACAGAGCATTGAGAGGACAAGCAAAAGTCATAAGACAATCCATATCTGTTAAATCAAGAGTAAGTGGGTCGCAAGGTTTACGTTTATATTGAATTCAGACTTGGTTAAAGTAAATTCCTCTTGGAATGGCATTTTCCCAAAACAGTATATCCAGTTAGACTGAATTTTAGAGCCCTGTCTTTTAACATCAGTAATACACAATTCCAATGGGATATTAGAAAATGGAATAGTTTTGCAATCTCAAAATCATTCAATCTATATATAGGTTCTATAAAATATCTGAATTATGATTAATCTTTCCTCCCAGAATTATCAGTATTTTCAAATACTATTCATGAAATTAAATTTTTCCAAAGCCAAATTTTGGAAAAATGCTATACAATAATTATAAACTACAACAATATGTTGTATGCAGGAGAAATTGAACTAGATAGAACTTTAAACTTTTCCAGTCACCAATGCCGGATGGTGTATAGTTGTCAACGAAACAAAACTAGATTCTCTAGACATTTTCCCGGAGATGCTGTAGAAATCATTAATAATAATAAAATTACTAATTATATATTAGCATACATAGATATTCATGCATCTTTACGGTCTAGGAAAACCCTGATATCACCAAAGTAGTGGACATGGGTAAAATTCAATACAACAACAACAACAACAACAATTATTTTGTAATATGTTGTTATCTGAATCTTTTGTATAGATTCTATTTGAAAATTTATTTTTTTCTCCAGATGATGCACTCAAATATGAAAATGGCAAATGCAATGGGAACCACAACTAAGGTATTAAAAGTACATTGAAAATTTCCAGAATATTGAAATAAGCTTCAGATTTTTAAATAGCTATTCAATAGCTAAGCATCCCCTGTTCTTCTTATAAATATCTCCTCCAATTATGGCCACTAATGGAATTTAACCCTCTTTATCATATATTATGTAAACTAGTTTTGTCAAGGATGTGATTTTATGCCACATATTATGTTGCTTTCATTCTCATTTACTTGTAGATTGATTTTATCTATTTTTCAAGTTTTCTTGCTTGATTTTAGAATGTTAATTTTAATAATTAAATTTTTGTTAAGGCAATGACACAAATGAACAAGGTGATGGATCCTCAGAAGACAGCTGCCATGATGAGAGATTTTCAGAAGGAATCTACCAAGATGGAAATGACAGAAGAAATGAGTAAGTATCACTCTTTTTCTCAGAAATGTTTGCTCCATGACAAAAGAATCCATTGGCATCCAATCATCCTTTGACCATTTTTAATAAGTTAAATGGTACATTTTTATATTGATTTTATAGAACTTTTGGGCAATTCCATGCAAAGGTCAACCTGAGGGCTATAATTCAAAATCATTTTTGGTTCGCTTGCTTTGGTTTATTTTACACTCATATGTTCCAATTTCATGATTTAGAATCCATTAGTTCACTTACAGGTCTTATTTGGTAATAAATCTGTATTTGATACCAATCCTAAAAATTCATGAAAAATTGTTAAAAATCATTACAAGGTTATAAAGGCTATTTTAGGTAACCTGGGAATGAAATAGATTTGTGTCAATGATAATTGTGATACTTGTGGACAATAAAACACAACTGTATTATTCATAAATCAAATGTTTTGATAAAATTGTATCGAGGTGAAAAATACCTACAAAGTGCATGTCAGTCCATGACGCTAGAGATGCATAATTTTACCTTCATAGAAAACCATACTGAATTTTTTCAACCCACTTCATTTTCTTCGCTAAAATGTGTTAATAATGGCTTGTATGCAAGTTTCATTAGCCTAGCCCAAGTACTTTTTAAACTCAAAGCATCACGGACTGACATGTGAAACATCACGGACTGGCACACTATATTTTGACAGCATCACACCTGTACAAGAATAAATCTGTGACTTTTCAGGAAATTATAATTGTGTCCAACAGGACGAGATACAATCAGCACATTGGAACAAAAATCAAATATCTGTTTTCACTGCAGTTTGCTGGACTGGTAAATGTGTGGAGTCGTTTGCTCTTATTTCAGACTACAAAGAGCATAATAAGTACTTTGTGGACATTGCTCTGAAAAAGATACTGAATCTACTCAAAGTGAAAAAAGACTTTCATTCTGTGAACATTTTTAGCGATGGCGCAGCAAGCTAATTTAAGCAAAAGTATAGCCGTGACGGGGCTATTGACAGGTTATAGCTCAGGGGTTTTTAATCAGAGAATAAAGATGTTTTGTGGAGATAAAGACACGAGGTAAATGTTTTACAGAAATATTGAATAGTCTTTGTGCTATAAGTCTTCACCATGTCAGTCTGTGATGCGTGGAATTGCCTTTTTACATTTACTGAATATATAAATGAGACTCTTTTGGATACCAGCTCCTATGGGGTGCTTTCCCTTTATCAATCCATTTTATAAGATAAGGCTTTTGCCATCAAGCTGTCCACTTCTTCATTCCAGACAATTCACACTTTTCTTTTTCTTCTCTCAAATGTTTTTCCTTTATAAAATGTAAACAAAAAATTATAATCCTATTTTCCAGTTGATGATACTCTAGATGACATCTTGGGAGAGTCTGGCGATGAGGAAGAACAAGACGCAATTGTTAACCAGGTTTTGGATGAAATTGGCATTGAAATTTCAGGAAAGGTATGAATTAGATTTTGACATAATCCCACTTTGCTGACAATATACCTAAGGTCATGTCCTTAATCAGGGTTGGCCAATGCAATCTTTCTCTTAAATTGGTGTTGATAATGAAATAATGCAATCATATCAGCATAATTAATCCTCAGCAGAAAGATATGAATTTAATGTTGCAACCCCTAGATCTCATAGCACATTGCTTTTGCCTTAGGTCTGGAAAGGTCTCTAAAGGGGCTGCATAATTTTTTCCTGTTCTCAGTATTCATAATTTTGTATGTTTCAACTACAAATTGAATTTTGAAAGGCAGTCAGCTTCATATGAACTCATCAGCATTTGATCCAAATAAAGCACTCATGAATGGCTGGATAAATTGACTAAATTTTGCCATTGTTTTCGCCTTCAATTTTCTTGTCTTTTGTACAAGAGTGAAATATTATTGTGTTATTTCAGCTTGCAGATGCTCCATCTGCTCACAGAGGTGCTGTTGGGGAATCCTCAAAGAAAGACACTGCTGACGCTGACATTGAGAGACAGTTAGCGGCTTTGAAAGACTTATAGTTTGTACAGCTTTTCTTTCTTTTTTTTAGTTTATGAATGAGTATGTAAGTTTATTCTATGCTTCATTATTTTATCATTCTATTTTCTATTCTCTTAGATTTTGTTTTGAATCTCTGCAAATCTAAAATAGGTTATTGAAAATAGCATTTACAATCTCAGTATCTCATTCCATATATATTTTCATTGAATGAAAGAGAAGTGTGTTTTTGAATGTAGCAGCATAATCAAACATATAAAAGATGAAGCAATGAATAAATGTCGCCCTTTTTATGACAACATAATTTTACTTAAGTAAAAATGTGTGTAGTGCATTGATGTGTAGCATTTCAATGCAGATTATAGTGAAAGATGAGTTTGGAAAGGTAGATCAATGCTGATTGTACATGTATATCTCAGAGCTAGTCACATCTTACTTGACTGTTTGTTATCTTGTAAAAAGTCATGATTGTTTTTCGGATATTTTTTTAAGAAACTGGGTTTTTTTAAAAATATGAATAAAGGATGCTTTAGGTGGCTGTGTTTTGTTTTGTTCTGGGGTTTGTTTGTTTTGTTTTTTCATTCTATGCCTTTTTTCCTTAATAATTCTTGGTCAATTGGACCAGAGAAGAAAATCCCCTGCTAGAATCATAATACTAATAAAATTAACAATACCAAGTAACAATCATTTACTTTTTTACTGCGCATTAGATGATGTGAACAAGAAATAAGTTTAGTTTGTTATGTATGGGAGTTTTCATGACCTTCTACATGTTTACAGCTAGTTGCTGTCACAAGCTACTATTCTTTTTGGACAGAACAAGCTGTCCACTGCCTGCAACTACTGGAAGTCAATCGAATGAGCTAAATGTCCCTTTTATAAAAAGATTTATATGTAATTTCTCTCAATAGACAATAGCTGAAAAAATGGAACAAAGAACCATCAAGCCTCTTCATTTTATAAAAACAGTGCTAAGTCTTGTATTAGAAATAATGAGACATAAAATCGGTTACAAATTAAATATGACGTTAGCAGTGAATAGTCATATAAATGAAATAGTATATGATACACTTAGAAATATTTGTCTTTTATTGTTGTGGCCATTGGTGATAAAGGGAAATAAAATTATTTATTTGTAGGGTGAGAAGGACAATTTTAACCTGATTATGGCATTCCATTGCAAATAATCTGTGGCATTTTGCTTCTCTTGTGTAGGACTTTGCCCCTTAGCAAGGCAGTTCTTGAAGAAGTTCTTGAAGAAGTTGTCAAATAAGTTGTGCTACTTTAAGATTTTTCTGAATGTGGTATGTGCTACTTTAAGATTTTTTTGAATGTGGTATGTCATTTAAAACCACAAAGAAAAAAAAGATGTGAAGGACATCAGCATCTATGCCACTTGAGATGATCCCTAATGGTGACCATATTATTGAGTCAGTAGGGAAATACCCTAAACAGTTTCCTTGATTTTCTCAGGTATGTTATGACTTTGGCCATGTTTGTTCTAAAATTTAAGTCAAACTTTTGTTTGTAAAGCTTTATCAATAATGCTACTGGTACAAGCTATGACGATAAATGGGATAAGCTTCAACTCTATGGTACTCTATGGAATTTTATGAATTGATAAAGATGGTCTGTTTTGCTTGTGATGAAAATAATCTGCATTGTATCTGAAATTGCAATTTTGTGAATTTTACAGTGATATCATTTGATCTTTCTCTTTAATGTATTGCAGAGGTGCCTACCCTTCCGCCTTTCGTTAAATTATTCCGCTGACCAGCTGCGCATTCCGCGATTCTGTCAGCTACTTTTATATTCTGCGAGTTGCCGACACCATGCATATGGCTCTTTTTTTTTCCTGTGATTTCCGGCTCTGTTGGTGATTGCAGGTGGATATTTACAGTAATCGGATGGTCCTGTACCTGTACTGTTTCCGGTCAAAATCAAAACAATACAATACAACACTGTTGCGGTAGGCTTTGCATGGCTCCAACCCGCGAATTTCAGAATCAGTTTTAGTTCTATCCTTTCAATCCACACTTCCTTCCGATCATTTGATTTACTTTTCGTTGGACCTATCAAATATCATTGCCATCATCCAACATTTTCACTTCATTGGACTTCCTTTTATTCTATGTGTGACTTTCACATTCAGCTTTCAATCGACTCCATTGGATCTCGGCCTTTCATTTTTAATCGTCATTTTCACTTAGTTGGACCTATCATTATAATTATTGAGGATAATTATTAGAGCTGAAGTTTGCAATGCATAAACATGAATTAAGACTAGATCTGAGTGTAATTAGATCTAGATCTATCCGTTAGTGTGAAGCTTCGAAGGTTAAAAATTTCAAAAAAAAATTAAGATGCAATAATGAAGCAGAAGTAGATAAAAGTAAGTTGATTCCTCATTCAGGTCCCAAATTCCGCCTTTTCAGCCCTGTGATTCCTCTTTGGTATTAGTAAGGGTAGGCACCTCTGGCATTGTTGTTGAGTCTTTGTATACCGGTATATACAATTATACGAGTACAAAAATAAGCATCTTGTGAGTTATATTAAGTCATTTAAGTACATGTAAATGTATTTGTAAAGTATTTGATCAAACATGTAAAAGTATTGTTTTATTCACTTCATGGTGCCTGAATCATAATGTCTTAATCTTTATTGGATTTTTATCAGAATTGAGATTTCTCTGATACTCTTCCTCTCTACTGTATATATTTGCCTTTATGCCTCATAGAGAAATTGTTATTAACTTTAATCGAGTGACATGTTTTTCTATCGTCTTTATATGAAAGAGGTGTAAAATATCTGATTTCCTCCCTAATTCTGTCAAATGTACCAATTTCATAGAATGAAAATTCTGACGTATTCTCATTGCTATGAATTGAGTGACAAAGTTGTCCCAGTTTTAGATAGCAAATTTATCTGATGTTTATTTTGCAAAATTATTACCAGTCAAAAGATTTTAAAAACTTGTATTGTAAGACATTTGGCAAATTATTTTTCAAGTCAAATGTTATTTTCACATCAATCTCAAGACCAAATGTTTATTCCTTAACTGTTTGAAGCAGACCATGATCATGTTTTAAGATAGAAAAATTCATGGAATTTTATAAGTAAAGCTTCATTTCTGTGAAAATAAACTTTTTTTGTTATGGTAATGAAAAATTAACTTGACCAGGTTTTTATGACACTTTATAGCATTTAGTTTGTATTTTTATCAACATATCACACAAAAATTACAGCATATTATTAGGAAATTATTTTATTGTTCTCTTCTGATTCTCACATAGACCTTATTCCTTCTGTCTTTGTGATTTATACCAATTTCATTTCATCCATGATCTTTATTTGTGTACATTCAAACATAGCAATACTATTATTATTATTTATGAAGGTTAGATATATGTTGTGTGTTTTTCTGGATTTTTTTTGTGGTTTTTTGTGGGTTTTTTGTTTTTTGTTTTGTTTTTTGTTTTTTTTTGGGGGGTGAAGGGAAGGAGAGATGTGTGTGTGTGTGTGGGAGGGGGTAACAAAAAAATTGCAATTCAATAAATGTGCTTTTATTTTCAACAGACAATTTGAACTTAATTGTTTTTTCATTGATTAAACAGTAAAAGCAAAGACGATAAATAATAAGACCGTTTACTCCTCGTTTTTGTCCGAATTGAATCTCGTTATTGAATCTACAATCAGAGAACAAATCTTACGATGTCTTACCATCAATCTGGTGATTTTTGTTCTGCAGTCAATTGCATTATAAAATAATAATCGAAAGAAGGTTGTGCTAGTCTTTCTTTTGTTCGCCTCTCCTTTCAACATTCGTTTTAATTTTATGTTAAAGGAATTTTCTCTGTCATTCCATCAAACACATCATAGAAACAGAAAATCATAGAAATTAACACATGTGTAGTTGTAACTCGTAAACTAGTTATTTTTAAAAATCTTCACACTGTCCGTACAGGACAACCTCTTTAATATCAATGTACCGATGACAGTCACAAGTCCGTATGTTGGATGTATAGCCTCATTTAAATATTCAAATCAATGTCATGAAGTTTAATTTGTAGGTAGTTTTGGGTGCATGAGTCACTGCCATTAAATACACCAGAGCTGTATAGGATTAACCAAAACAGATTACACACAAAGGCGCAACAAAGCAGCAGCATAATATATTCATCGGGGGAATTATGTTGTATTAACATCGAAATGGCTGATAAATAATATGAACGTCACCCAGCTACAATAACATAAAATAATGAAGTTACTATACTTAGGGACATGCTAATTCACGCTCAGACTCAGAGAAATCAAGGCTAACAGGCCCACAAGAAAGAAAGAATTGAATCATTGACATGATTATAATTCCCACATCGATCAATACTACCGAGAAACTCTCAAAGTACAATATATAAGGATCAAGGATCTCGAACTTGAGAGAATGTGGGCATGAACGCTGCTACGACAATACCAGTGGTGATAGGTGATCTTGGGGTGGTCAAGAAATGAATGAAATAATATATCAGTAAAATTCTTGGAAAAATCAAGTTACAAGAAGTTCAGAAGTGCTTCCTCCTTGGAACCTCTGAGGAAATGTCAAATCCTTACTTCAAATGAACCATCACACCCTTTAGAAAGCCTTAGGATCATTGAATGAGCTCGGTTTCCTGAGTGACTAGAGTAAAATTTTAAAGGAACAACAAACAACAAAAACGACAACATCAACGACAACAACAACAACATCGACAACAACAGCAACGACAACGACAACAACAACGACAGCAGCAACAACAACAAAAATAATATAATAATAACAATAATAATAATGATAATAATAAACATATTAATTAATGAATGATAACAACAACAACAACAACAACAACAACAACAACAACAACAACAAAAAAAAATAAAATAAAAATAATAATAATAATAATAATAATAATAATAATAATAATAATAATAATAATAATAATAATAA
>JASKDV010179036.1:0-12711 GCA_032466395.1 Aegires albopunctatus
AGAGAGAGAGAGAGAGAGAGAGAGAGAGAGAGAGAGAGAGAGAGAGAGAGAGAGAGAGCGAGACAGACAGACAGACAAACAAACAGACAGACAGACAGACGAAATTGCTTTTACCCGGTGTGGCAGGATTGTTTGGCCATGATAAAGTCTTAGTGTCCTAGCTGTGTAAAAAAAATTAAAAGAGAAAAGCATCGGTAGTTTCTTTGCTAAGAATTTTCCGGACGATTTATTTGTCAACTCTGTCATCGAAAGCGGCCAAACAAGATGGCGGAGGTGATTGCCTGCCACACCGAAATTTAGACAATGTGGGGCTTGATCAAATTGTACTACTATAACCGGTCCACTCTCTCCGAAAGGAGTTTATTTATTTCCGCTCCGTTTTCGTTCTGAAGCATGTGGGTTTCCTGGTATGTCAATTTGATCAAGAGGGAAGCATGGACAGTAACAGTTAATTTTAGAATGAGCGCAACAAATGGACATCGAGAAAATTTACTTGACTCCTGTGCGAAGCTAGTGTTCAGATTTAGCACGAAGCTAAAATATTCATCCATTTAATTTTTAATCATTTTGATGTTTGTCTCCGGATCTTCTAACCTTAAGTTCGTCCGGCCTTCCCGCCCATAATAATAACAAAAAACTAAGCTAAATCTTTCCTCAAGGACGATGACGAGAAATGAACGAATATTGAAGTTCTCCACTCAACCCGGATTCAGTACGAAAGCATCATTGTTCGATTCCACAATGCCGGACCTGTTAAAATTGTTTATCGATTTCGTTACATTGCTGACATGTTAGGCATGCTTTGCGCTAGGCTGGGGATTTGTCAGTGTGTTGCAGCTTGCCCAATGTTGATTTGCTCAATTTGGAATTTGACTTTTCATTCCTTCTCCTCTTTTCTCTGTCTATTTCTTAGGCTTTTTATTTATTTATTTATTTTCTTTGTCCCCATCTTTTATATTAGTTTATTGTTTATTGTTTTCAACACTTTTTTTTCTACATTGTGTCTATCCTTTATTTCTTCCTTTTTTTTTTTTTCCTTAGCTTTGAATCTATTTTGCTGTTTATATTTCCCTTTGGGGTTGGGTTGTATTTTTCCATCCTCCTTTTCCTACTTTCCTATTCTTTCTCTCCTTATGAGATGGAGCTATAAATCTTCTTTCAACTACTCCTCTCCATTTCTTTTATCACTACGGTAAAAATATCGTTTTCTTTTATTCTGCTTAATGACACTTTGCCCCGTCTTATATTCAGGACATTTCTTAGTATCTGGCTTTATTGTCATCATCCTTATCGGTATATCAAAGGATTAAAATATCATTGAGCAGAAGGAAGTCAGAGTACATAGTAGATAACTTCCTTATTAATTATTAGAAAACTGGTCGGGCAAGTAACCAATAATTCAACGAACTTCAGCGCCTGAACTTCCAATAGGTATCCAACAGTAATCCGTTATTTACTTCCGGATTTTCAGGAGCTAATTAGGAAAGAATACAAGCCGAATAAACCAAGCAAATCCAGACAGAAATGACAGAAAGAAGATAATAATAATTAATCAATTACCACGACTTTGAATCTGTCCGTCATTGTATTGCGACGAAAAATGATAGAAATGTTATTTTGATACATTTTCAAATAGAACTGCTCGAGCATCTGTGCAAGTGTCTTTCGCTTAGCTGGCTGAAGGGAATAATACGTGGGATTTCTAAAGCATAGTCCGACTTGTCATCGTCTTGAAAGGCACAAGAGGGGAGGAATTACGGTCTCCTTTGGGAAATCTTTTCATCGCGAGAACAACAGCAAAAATCAGCTAACCGCAGACCACCAACTGTGATAAGGGTGGCGGGAAGCGCACAACGAGAGCAAAGATTTGATTTACATTCTATGGGTGTACCCTTCCTGCAAGATGCGCCTCCCTTTCTAAGGAAAAAAAAAATTACTATCGAACCGTTTTTCCGTTATTAAGCCACTGAATTTTCGGCTCTAGTTACTCCCCCTTATTTCTCAAACCCGCCCCTGTTCCTTAGTTACTTCTTTGACGTTCACGATCGTTTTCGCCCCTTTCTTCTTCATATTGTTATTTCAATTTTCTCGATATTCTTGTCTTTAGTCTTCTATCCTTCGCTATTTCCTCCCCTACTCTCTCAATGATCTCTCTTTTATGACTATTAATCCCTTCCCCTTCTCATTCTCTGTGACCATCTCCATTTTCCACTTCTTTTTATCATACAAATTATGATCGTTACTAGGCACCCTCGTTTTAACTCTTCAATACTGTTCCTTTTGGTTGGACATTTCAGAACGGTGCTGCAGTATCAAATTAGCCATGAAAACGCACAACAATGCTAAAAGCTGTCGAAAGAAGGGGCAGATTACTCGCCTCATTTCGCGTGAGTGCTCAGACTATTGCTGGAATCTTTCTCTCGGAAGTGGCAGGCACTTAAAGAGATCATCCGGGGACATAATAGAGCTTCTATCGTTCTACTCAGTCCCGGGATGCGGACTTGGAAAAAGACAATTGGCTTAACAAGATGATGTTCATTACGTTTTCGGAGACTAGTCCATGAAACAATCAACTTGAGTCTTTCCTCTTTTAGACCCAAGAGTCATTGCATTATGACGAAGTTGCATTCCCTCGTTTCTACCATTATGACAGAACACCATTTTGAACCATCAGATTATGCTTGACGAGGCTCTTGCTAGCTCTTGTTTTGAGAATAATTAGCAATTTAATTTAACAATATCTTGTCACGTTGTGACCCATTTTGACTGTTTTGAACACAAAATGTTATGCACTGCGCAAATCGAAGGAGCCATTGATAAAGATTAACACATTATTCTGTATCTATTGCTAACGGACCTGTCATCCTGTACACTTATAATATAATTATCACAGAAAGCTCAGAATGTAACAGATTTCTCTATTAAAGAACAAAGGGTTCTACAAACTTTTCCTTAAAGTTAATCAGCATGGTTAAAAACAAGGATCAAGATTTGTATAATTAAATGAATACGTTAAACCATATTATAAAATTAATCACTACCTGAACCAAGAAGTCTTTTTTCTCATAAATTATACATTATTCATTAGATCTAGATCTCCATCTTAGAGCATAGTTACGAAGCAAGTTTTGTTTTATTTTTATTTTTATTCTATTCATTATAATATCTCTTTATTCTTTTACTTATTTTGTTACTTGATATTCGCCCATCCACGACAACGTATAATGTATATGTTTATGTAGATCTATATGGAAACATTACTTTGTAAGGAAGGCAGAATAGAGCAGTATGAAGAATGGGCGGGGAGAACGTTGGGAAAAGCTTAAATGTTTCTTCTTGTTTTGTTGCTCGATCTGATAGAGAAAGACTCGGCCAACTTGTAAAATGAACGAATTAAAACGATTCTTCTAATGCATTTCCGAAGGAATATTAATTTGTCTTTTGATTTAAACCGTCATCGAGTGTCAGCCCCGCCGAGTTTGGTAATTCGTTTCGTGTTAAGAATTTTATAAAATATTTATATTTATACTCGACATTTTTTTCTCTTCAATGCAAGCCAACACGATATCATTAGTCTTGGTCTCACTGGTGCAAACAAAACATTATGTAAGTGGACACTTTATTGGTACACTGTCTTGTAGGCCTTCTTTCATTTAGGAAGTAAAGCAAGTCGTCAATAAGGTTTTAAACAAATAAGATTGATGTCGTCGATGCCTACATTTGGTGCACACAAAATCCGTTCGGCATTCCATAATAAATTAATTGTGGTCCTAAACATTCATTCTAGGGACATGCTCAAAATTATTATGGAAGATTCTAGCTTAAAGCATTCAGAAAGTCGGGGCTGTGTTTTGTGACATTATGGCAAATTGATAAGAGGTGTTCCAATTTTATCCTATTTCATTCATGGAAGTGGGAAACAAAGATGGTTGGGATTGGAATATTGTCAATGTCATTATGCTGTCTTTGGAGACCTAGAAATGACGCTTTACATAATTTGAATCTTATTGGGATCAGCTTTATTATGTCATAAATTCAATATATAACGATGAGAACAAAATAATTGCTCTTTTAAGGATGTTCCAATCATTTTCATATCCATCTCTCAGCAGGAGACACATTTCTCAAGCTTTCACTGCCACCAACCATGAGGAAAAGAACCTCCAATTACTCTTTTCAATGTTCTTCACTACATTCCAGTTTCTTCATTCCCCCAGAGTCCAAGTTTAGTCAATGCAATAGTTATGCTATGGATCCAACATACCGCCTTTCAATTTCTACCCACTAGAAAAAAGTAAACTATTTTAGTTGTCCAGGGCAAACAATACACACAGACATCTCTTCTCTTTCACATGACACATTTTCAATGCTTCATTTGTAATACTACCATTCTTAAGTTTTACACGCAGTCCATTGTTTCCTACTTTCGCTTAGATTTCTGGGTTTGTTTGTTTTTTTTTTAATGTTCTACGTTCCATTCTCACAGATCGGCCATATTTCTACCAATGTTGACCGCCCATGTTGATTTTGCCTTGACCCGGAAGTGCCATGGCTAGACGCCGCCCCTCGCTCTAGTTTGTCATGCATGCTCACAGTCTATAACAAGACAGGTAACTTGTTACACGTATTTGTGTGTTTTAGTTTGTATTTGGCGTGTTTACACTTTGGTCTATTCACTATGAAGCATTATTTTGATTATCCATGTCAGACTGTTTTGTCCGCCATGACAGCATTTTTTCATTATAATAATATGTTTTCCATACTTTTACAAAGCTCACTAGATTTATTATCTTCGCGATGCTCAAAAGAATATAGTGGGCTAACCCAAAAATGAATTCCAATTGTCTTATCTAGGCCTGTTTGATATTGAATAGTCAACCAAAAATAGCACTTAGGTGTCGATTATTTTGTCTAGATCTACAGTACACATTTGGAAATTTAATTTCCATTACTTTTTCAAAAATGAATAACACACCTTTTTAACACCGTTCCATTCCTGTTGAGACATCAACAACAACAACAACATGCTTTGCAAAGAATAACCTGAAAAAAATGTAAAATTGCGATTTGTATTTTTAGACAATTCTTATCCTTTTCAGAGATATGGAACACAGAGTACCCAAAACTTTGGAAGGTGTTTTTCAACTTGCCCGAAAAAATTGTATATGAAATATCACTGTACCTAGATATAAAGGCATTAATATTCATCGAACCCGGATATCCCGAATTAATAAAAAGGGTGATAAAACCTTTCCGACGGTTATTTTTCTGGATTAAGCCGGGGATTCAGCAAGTTTTATTATAACCAAGTATCATCTAAATTATTGGATAGATCTGGATTGACCAGGGGACACCAATTCAAACTCTACAAGCGGAAAAGTAGTCTGAACCTACGATGAATTTTTCCCCAATTCAGAGTTGTAGATGGGTGGAACGCCCTGCCTTCCTTAGTAGTTGACTTCCTGTCGCTACTGGCCTTCAAAATCATATTTGACTCTCATTATAGCCAATAGACGATTTGCGGTGATATTAGACTAGCGGTCTTACTGCCATCACCATTCATCTGCTCATCAACTGACTGAAAGGTGTACTAAAGAACTCTGCAAAATTGTGACAGTGCTTCGATCAGGCATAAGAGCCTACAGTGCCTACCTATTCCTGAACAAGATACATATTATGATTATATGATAATATTTTGGTATGATTTGAAACGGTGCACATTCGTTGGAAAGAATAAAACATAATATTGGCCAATCGCTAATTTTAAGAGCATCATCTTATACCATTCTTCATCCATCATTCATGTGGTTTATTTTTTGATACATGAATGACGATGTTTGTTTATAAGTTGATGAGTTTTGAGATGAATAATTAATTAGAAATCCCCCTTAATTGTTATTATTTTTGATGATTTCATCCTTAAATTCAGAAAGAAAACATATTAAACATTCCTTGCATGAAGTTGAAGCAAATCCCAATTTAAACCTAGTATTCATATTAGCCCTTTCTCTTTGAAAGCCGGCATTTTCACTCCTCCATTTATTAGAAATCTGTTGTTACGGATTTTGATGAACGTAACGAACAAATCCATGTCTAGAAGATGGGAGACAGAAATAAGACAGAGACGTAAAACGACGAAAATAGAAAAAAGAAAGAATCGTAAAGAATAAAAAAAAGGGAATCTCCGGAAAAAGAAATTAATTAGCATTGCAATCATGGCCTTTGCATAAATCTCATTGAAATAAGTTAAAGCTGATCGCTATACCAGATGGCCACGATGATTTTGTGACTTCGATGACATCAAAAGTTTAGCATCCATTAAGGATGCGACCTGGTCACTAGCATCGCTCCCTTTAACGATCATCGAATTTCCCCGTCACCATCGTAACGGTGGCCCGACTTAAACAATCATCATTCTATTACTAATTAATAAGACAAGGGGGAGATGAATCCGTAATTAGCCAACCAAACAACTATAGCTCTTTCTCCTTCAGACGGCTCTGCTTCGCTTTCATCTTTCATTCAGTGTGATTTGTCTTCGGATCTTTTCTTTGGCCTGTTTTTCCTCGAACAGATTTTGCTCCAATAGCGAGGAAAGCCAGCGCCCATGGCTCTTTCAAAGCGAGCACTACCCATTGGCCATTACAGTGCTCTCCCTTTCCCATCGCTGAATCTTTGACGAGACGAATGGGTCCAAGTTTAGCTCTTGTGCAAACAAAATGGCGACCTGCGATAACCAGCCTCATTTAGAAAGTCGCGATGGCTTTTTATGCTGGAAAGAAAATTTGACAAAACATTATTCCAACGAATGGCAGCTTCGCTGTTCCCTCCTTACTCATGAATATGAAGCGATTGTTAGTGTGTATGATGGGTGCATTGTTGACCCACGACGTTTCCATCCATCAAACCGTACGGCTGTTTTATTGCTTCAATTTTCGGCCCTGTTAATCTCGCCAATTTCAGTCGGGATAAAGACTGACCATTCCCAGTTTGCCTCAACTCTATTCCCTACCTTGTCTCTTTTTTCCCCCCTACAAAACGGCCACCAGATCTACAACGCATCAAAGCCTTATCTTATTTCACAGCTTGCATATTATAATAATAGCAAAGTAAAGAAAAAAGCTCATAATTTCTATTAAGGACCATTTTTTGCCCTTCCATTAAGAGAGTGAGAAAGTTAGTAGCGGGGATTTCTGTCTCTTCAATAATAGCCACGCTTCGGTTTTTTGTTGTTACTATTTTATATTTATTTTGATTTTTGTTAGACGTGATAAATCCTTCATTGATTATAATCTGTTTATACTTCAATTCACCAAAGTCATCTCAAATATTAATTTATCAAAAACTAGTACTGCAAGATGAAGTATTATTTGAGTTTCAACAAGAAGTAATTCATACTTTCTTGGGAGGATCAATTTTAGTCTGTATTGCCCTGGAATCCTTATCTAAAGTGAATTATATAGCACATAATTAAAACTAAGTGACTAAGGTCTGCGCTATCTGTGGTCCTGCAACTTTTTCCCAGTTGCTTACCAGAATTTTATGCAAATTTGCCAGACTGTGTCTTTATAAACGCACAGTAGCACACATTATGGTCACACATTATGGTCAGTTCTACGGCTGAAGAATAAAAAAAACCGAATCGTAATAATATAATAATAAGTCAATATTATGAAGTATGGTATATTCATACTGCACCCCATTTGACTCTACGAGAGTGAACACCCTGCCCAAAAAGTGGTTTTGAAGGGAATTCTTAATACTATGATAATGTATGGTTGCTACTATTCGTGTAATATATTTAGGAAGAAAGTATACCTTTTGTAAAACAAAAGGTAAAAGACCAAAAGAAACAGTATACAAAATGCGAGAGGAATCATTGTAGTAGACACATTTGACAGCTAACAATGATCTTTTCTTTTCCACTGTCATTACTTTATTTTCATTTTGCAACTCAAACCCTGATGCTATGCAATTATTCTATTTTTCACAGCGCTTGTTTTTGTTGTTTTTTCTTCTTCTGTTTTTTTAAAAACAATAATTTCATCGCCATCTCACAGAATCATCTGAAAACAATGTCCCACGATGAAATGACAATTGTCCAAAGGCAAAGTGGTTCTTTGACAAACCAACCAATCGAGCATGTTACCAAACATTCCAACAAGCCAATGAAAAGTGACTTCTCCACTCAACCCCTCTTCTCCTTTACACTTCTTTCTTCCACATCATTAAGAAATCGCTAACATTATAGCATTACATGCGATTATTCATGCGTTGCCAGACATCAAATGGCTCCTCTGAATTTTTGTCCATATTCTCCTAGAAGCACTTTGACAGCTTACTCTGCTTTCTGGAAGATCATAAAAGTGTCGCCATGTGGAGCATTAATTCTATAGAATAACCATTTTCTGTCAAAGTGTTGTTGAGCGCCAATTTATTGATTGCTACTAAAAAGACTGACACTGATTTTGTGCTGTAACAATAATATCAAAATTCATCAGAATATTTTGATTTTAATTTAAGTCTTTAACATATTGGCTTTCATATTTGACTTCATTGAGTACAGCTCACCAAGTACTGAAATGGCAGGCACATTAACTAATGGCCACCACACACTACGCAGTTCCCAACTGTTCAGTTACTGCACAGTTACTGCACAGTTACTGCACAGTTACTGTACATTTACTGCGCAGTTACTGTGCAGTTTCTGCGCAGTTCCATGATCTGTGAATCGCTCACATATTCATTCGGATTCCATTCAGAGCTAGACAGGCTAGGGCAACCTCATTCTCATTTGAAACCATGATGATCTTCGGTGGTTTGTGGTATGTGTAGTTTTGGGCTCAAAAATATATACAGAAAGAGAACTCTGCAGTAACTGCGCAGGCCCGATCTGCCACTTTAACTTCTAGTGTGTGGTGTTAAAGCAAGTTCACCGATGAGTTGAGATGATTTCTCTTGGAGCCGGAAGGTCCGCAAAGATGACTGATTCTAAAATGTCACCACTTCTAATCTAGGCTTTGTCATTTCAGTGCAATGAATTGTCCCTGTAGTTTTGTTTCATCGTGCATAGGCCAGGATATGGGGTAGTGCCTCCTCCACATAGTAAATGTTTACAGGACTGTAAGACGATATTCACAATGAATTACTATTCCGGTTTCATGATTCGCTACAATTGGAATCATTAACTGTTGTCATAGCAATTCAAAAAATGACACGAGGCAACTTAGCATCTTTAACAAATTAAAGACACCTGACTTCATTAGAATTGGATGCGCCTTATAATTACTTATTTGGATTAGATTGGGCCAAATTTCAAAATTTTGGCACGCAGAATTCTGAAGTCATGAAGTACAAGCGTGACCGTCTAACGACAGTTAGCACTTATCATTGGTCTCGTCTTGGCTCGTTTAGATACCTCCTGACATTCTTAATGTCTAATAATTTGGTTTTAGGAAAATTCTCCAGTACAAATATGTCTTAGCTAAAATTCTAAAGGTCATCTTAATTTGAATGGCAAGTGCAGATCTATCCTTGTCACCAAGTGATTTATTGTTTCGAGTTGAGTAGTATTTAGGTCTCAACGAGAGTCTTGAAAGTTGAGATGCCAACTTTTCTAATGTCCCATGGCAAAGAGGGATAATCCTCTCGATCGACACACTCAAACCAGCACGACGACACGACAAATTAATAGGCCCTGGGAGATGGAATTGGCGGGAAACAATTTACACACTTTGCACTCCGAGATGGGAAACCATTTACACGTTTTTCTGTCCCTCATAGCCACATCGATCCAAGTGTCAAACAGTGGGCAGATTCGATGAATGGGCTTGTCATTACCAATCTGTTGTAACGTTTACACCAATTTCATCACACTTAAATGGCTTATTTGGATGGACTGCTTTGTTCCATATTTCGATTGTTCACGTGCTGTAAATCTTTGTCAGAATATCTGCCTGTAAATGTCTCCTATATTTATTTATTTATTTATTTATTTATTCAGTTACTTTGATTGCGAAATGTCTTTTTCTTTCGTTTTACGTAATGAAATTAATGGCTTCTCAATGTGGATTTTGGGTGAAATAATTCACATTATAGAAGTATATCTATTGCTTCATCTTTTATCTGTTTATCAAATATACGCATTGATTTGATAATTAATTAATCATTTTTGTTTCCTTCCTACATTTTAATTTCATTTTTTATAAAAATAATAATAACCAAGAACCCCAGTCCCTCTCAACCTTCTGTTCCTCCAATCACCCATCCCCACCTAAAAAAGAAAAAGAAAGAAAACTTAAAAAAAAAAAATGCTAAATACTATACAAAGACAAACATATTTAATACACAAACAAAGAAAATAAAAACTAAACTAAACCGATAATCTGGCCAGTAATGATAATATATCTATAAAATGCAGAAATTCTTCAATAAGCCACACCATTAAAAAACGGCCAATGTTTTCCAAGTACTGAACAATTGTTCTACTCTTTCTATATCTTTTTTGAATTTATGAAGAGCACGAAGTAAAACTCGATTTAACTATGAAGAGAACATTCAAATCAATTTAAAAATTACTAGAAGTAGATTCCACCGAAGTACAATGTATAGAACTTATCCCATTCATAAATTTAACCCTCACCCCCCTCCCTCAACCCCTTGCTTATCCTACGAGTATCTCACTGCAAATCAACACCTCCTTTACCCCTCTGCCCCCAAAACCTTTTGCAACCCAGCTTAAATATCACTTCAAGTATTTACAGCAAGAGATCCTTCAAAATCCATAATGAAAAAGCTTCACTGTAGTTGCAAGAAATGAGCCGTTTTCGGTACATATCAGTAATCGATTATGTTTCTCGTATTACTCATCGACTATCGATTAGGTTAGAAGAATAAAAAGAGATTGAAAAAATAAAAGAAGAAAAAGAAAATGAAAATGAAAAACGAGTCAGCTCTTTAAAACAGTATCGCTGCAATCGCTATTACCGTTTTTGCAAATAGTAGGGTTCCAGCAACGACTCGATATTGCGGAAACTAAATTGATGTTTGCGATAATAACGATGCCCTTGAATATCGGGATCTATCAGATATTAGACATAAGAAATCAAAATATTATGATCTGTGATTGCACGTTTATTTGAGTGCCTCTAGGTCATGGTAATAATATGATTGCGCATGCGTGCGCTTCAACATTGTGGGTTCATCGAAGCGAGAGTTCTGTCAGTCTGTCACTGCATGTAGCAATCCGTTCCTTCCGTGGATAGTATTTTCCTTATTGGAGACCACGATGTCTAATGCTGGAATGCTAGCAACATACATTTTCCGCCTGTTGTTAATCCCATATGAAGATCTCTAATCTCAATTTTCCTCGTCCTACCCAATTTTGTAAAATAAAACAGGCGAAAAATAAAAATAGCCTCTTAGTTTTGGACAATTGGACTTATCAACAGGACTTCTTTTAGCAGAAGTTGGTGTAAGGTGCTTCGCCGAGGAGCGTATTGACCTATTGGTAAATTACACAATTCTCGTACTATCTTGACGACCAAGTACTCGTTCAACCTGAAGAAGAGAAGTACGTGGGACAAACTAAGGACACATTGCCAATGACCTTTCTCCCTCTCTCCCTCTCTCTCTCCCTCTCTCTCTCTCTCTTTCTCTCTCTCTCTCTCTCTCTCTCTCTCTCTCTCTCTCTCAAACTACGCTAGACAGGACAGGAACATAATAAATTTGACTATTTGCAATACATTCGTTTCTTAACACACATACACATATGCACACACATCCTCTTTCCCATTCACACACACGCACACACACATCATCACACACACACCAGGACAGGAACTCAGACAATAAAATGGAGTCTTGCAGATAATGAAACCGATCTACTATGAGCAGTGATAGGCCTAAATGTTTTTAAAAAGCGTGAAAATATAACTCTTCTAGTTGATATTTCAAAATACGACCGTGTACACCTTTAGATATTAACCTATTGTTTCATTTATTTATTTATTTTGCTATATTTTTAGGTTGCCGCGTTTGGATTTGTATAGCTAGTACATGTTGGAAAGTTACTCTTATTATAATTATATGTTTTGCGCCAAGCGGAAACGTCCCACCCTTGAAGGAAATATTATGGCTCTTCGAAAATCTCACCATGTCACCCAGAATTGTGGCCGTAAGATGTAGAAAAAACTATATTTTAATATGACGCCATCTCTCTTCCACTAACTAACCTTTGTATTTATTTTATTCTATAAATTATTTTTCCTTTTACTTGTCCAGTTTTAAAAAAAAATCTGTCGTGTGAAAAAAAGGAAGACAAAATAATTCCTAAATTGGGCAAAAAATGAAGAAATTTTAATTTACATAATGTGCACTAAACGCAATGCTGTGAATAACGAAACCCAAGCTTTTTAATTTCTTTTTCCTTTTCTTTTTCCTTTTCTTCATTTTCTTTCTAATCTGTTTTTATTCTTCTCACCCGATCGATAGTCGTTGAGTAATACGAGAAACGTAATCGTTCGGAGGATGCGAAAGTACTTTTTCAGAACAATACGTCTAGATTTTTCTGCATTTTAAAAATTCCCTCTCTCTACCTCTGTGATTGTTTTGTCCTCCTCCTCTCTCTCTCTCTCTCTTTCTCTTTCTCTCTCTCTCTCTCTCTCTCTCTCTCTCTCTCTCTCTCTCTCTCTCTCTCTCTCTCTCTCTCTC
>JASKDV010179047.1:0-12708 GCA_032466395.1 Aegires albopunctatus
AGATTACGCATCACTACAGCCGTATTGACGGATGTAGTGACTTCTGTACAACCGTTTGAATTTTATTGAGTTTGTGTTACATCGGTGCCGGTTCCACGGAAAAAGATCGCTACGTCCGAAGATCTTTACAACCGGCTTCGCTACAAGTGAAGTCCACTGTATTATGATAGAGAATGATGTGGCTCAATGCACCCTTTTTTTCATCACCCACATGTGACTATCGTCTAGGTGGGCACTGCAATGGTCAATTGGCCTTGATGAAATGAAGCGTCACCGACGTAATCAATCACTTGACAAGCTTGTAAAGGGCTGCTCACAGATTAGTGTCTCACGCCTGAGCTTATAGATAAGGATTGTTTGACCACACTCAGGTGTCTATTGTCTGGATTGACTTTGTTATTGTGGCGATCAATTGGCCCTGAAGTAATGTTTGTTTAAAATTGGGGGAGTCTATTGAGGTGTTAAACTCATCAGATGGGTTGAAGAGCAGTAAATAAAAGACCGGTTTTGATTACCGTAATGTTGAGTGAGAGTGTTCGGATAATGAAAGCAAAAAGTCTATATTTATATTGTTATACTTTGTTACCAAATTAGGTGTTTGGATCCGAAATCAAGAACTTCTGGATTATAGAGTATAAATGAATAAGAAAAATTCCATTCCAGGCTCATGTGTTTGGTTTATAGAGACTTCTGGATTACAGAAGTACAGATTAAAGAGACATCACTGTATAGAGTAAATGACTAAATCTGATTACTTTACAGCAATTTATAATATAGCAGCCATGCTTTCCCTGACTCTCTCAGTAAGTTAAATTGTTCTAGGAAGTTCCGGATTCTATGTATAGCAAGCCCAACTATTGATTCATTGTTTGGGGCATCTTTTTGCCTGAAATCTCTCTCATATAAATTTAGATGTCGTCTGAGTTAGGTTATTTATCTTCATCCGATCACCTTGATATGGAAATCACTTCAAACCGATCACTTTTATTTCTATCAAATCACAGGCCTAAAAAGGCCCGTTTAAGCAATATTTCAAATTATTGTTGCTCTTTTTTTTTTTTTATCAAATATCAATTGATACTGCATTTGTATAGTACATAGACCCATAACTTTGATGATACAGATCTAAGTTTCCCTTTATATTCTTGATATATATAATGGAGGCAGACTCAATGGACTGGCCAAATGTCATGTATTATATCATCATTTTCATGGTGATTGGATGAATGTACATGTAAAACCATTGCGGCAATCCGATCAACTTACTATGGGTTAGTTTAACAATAGATAATGAAACTGATCATTCTCACTACTATTTCTAAAGAGTTGTTTAACTACTAGAATATCTAATGGCTAAAATAAGGCTATTTCGAAACTTAATCCGAAAGCTAACTATCTTCTTCGGGTTCACAGATCTAGTTTCTATTACTGACCAGAAACCAAACAATGGCTGTTAAACAAAGTGGAAACATGGTATTTCCGAACTGTGTGTACCTTATCGAGTCATATGATGTGCATTGTGTAACACTGTTGCTTCTGTTTCATTACACAGATGGCGGGAAACAAAAAGAAAAGGGAAGGTGATCGGAGAGCAGTACTGATCAAGGATACGTCACTTACTCTTTATATATAATATATCTTATTGAGCATAAAGAGAAATATACTGCATTTTGGATGCAAACTGTTGTTGTATGAATGGCACTCACTGTCTTTCAGTTGTAAGCTGACCATGCTAATCACTTAACCACAATGCCACATTTAATGTGTGTCAGATTTTCAGTTCACAATAATAACCTAGATTTTTTGTTTCTTTTATCAAAACATATTATTATTATTATTATTATTTGCCCTATGAAAACATGTTTAATGTTTTATTTCCTCAGCCGTAGAAGTTGTCAAGATTAGAGCTGAAGCAATGCAGAAAGCATCTGAGAGGGTTGGCAGTGGGATGCTCAGTGTATTCTTGGCTCATAACTCTGATCTCAAATCTGCCCTGAAGATGGCCAAAGAATATTGTATGGAAAGGAGGGGAATTGAAGATCCAGTCTGTCAGGTTGCGAATTATCTGTTTCCTGAGTGTAAAGTGGTTGCGGGCCATTTGGAGGTGAGTCATTCAATCATAAATGAATATTGACTTGAATATTCACTATGAATGTATATAAAGATACATTTGTGTTTTACTTTTACTTTTGGTGGACGGTATGATGGTGTCTCAATTTTCTATATCCTGTAACTATAATTGTGAATGAAGCGCTAAAAATGTGATAACTCCGAGATTGCTACATTTGTGTTGAGTTATGTTTTCAGAGATGTGAGTTTTGTACAGTTCAAATTTTGTTTTATATAACAAGGGCAATGCAACAAAACAAAAACAACAGAAAATTTCATTGGGTTGTACATGATTGCTACATACAATTTGCCCTCTTTCAGGGTTCACAGCCTTCGATTTGCCTTCTCCGGCCTCTGAATTTTTAAACAATTTCTTCTCTCCATGCCTATCCGCTTTGGGTTTTTGTCATGTTTTTTACAGCTTTCCATAAGGTAATGAAGCTGACACGGTCGGCTCACATTCCCACGAAAAAACTTTCAATCTACTCTTGGATGAAACCACCACACGAAGCCATGACCACAGAAAATATACCTAGGTAATTTTTCTGTGGCCATGACCCAGTCACGCCCCACCGGTTGAATGGGGGTCAGCATCGGTCAGCTGCATTCTTGAGAGATTGGATTGTACAGGTATTAGTATTGGTAATGTTGAATGAAAAAATCACAGTACCCCGTTTTACTTGTACCTCTTTATATCTCCCACACTTTAGCGACTATTTTATCCAAACTTTTTCATCTTAGCGATCACTATCAGATCTTGTATTATGGGAAAGTTTATCTTTCTCTTTTTTGTGGGTTCGGAGATATTTTTATTTCAAATGTGGACGAAGATTTTTGAATTTTGTCTTATTCTTTGTGATTGAATATCAAATTACATAAAAATTTCCCATCCAACTGTCTTCTTTCGAAATTCCTCTTGTAGCCATACCCTTCCTGTTTGTTGTGTGTATATATCAAACTCCATTCAGCAGTAGTTTTCCAGCAATATCAATTTTTCTTGATCTTTATATAAAGTCACGACTCATACTGCAAGATACCAAATAGCTCTGAATAATATCTATATTTAAATTAGTTGCACATATTGAAGATAGATTATTTATTCGATATTACAACCAAAATGTTCAGCTTTAGCTCTTCAGTTTGTGTGTGGGATTTATTTTTGTAACAACAGTTTTAGTTTTAATGATATTGCCCTTTTCAACCTGCATAGGCAAATTTTGAGATCACATTTAATTCCCCGTTATTATGTGTCCATTTTCAAAACATTTCTTATTTCAAGGTTCTTGAAGTCTTGAATAGAATTGTTCTGGATGTCCGTGTAGCCTCTTCCTTGCATACACACATCATCTTTTAGAAATGCAATTAAAATGTCATCCCGTTATTGTGCATTCTATTAGCCACATTCTTTAAACACTACAGATTGTTAATAAAATAGACTGCTTATGCAACGTATCAAATTTTACACAGCACAGAACATCCTACGGGTGAGCAGGGGACTGAAAGCAAACAATATGTCATCAAGCTATATTGCTCCTGTGGAAAAGAATTGACCCAGGCCATCCCCAGTGAGATTCAAGGATTGAAATTGTCATTATTACTCAGCTTCTTCATGTAAATTCGTCTATAAAAACGTTGAAATAAACTGTAGTAAAGTTCTTTTCACTGTTCATGACGTATAAATATAAGATTTTTTGCAGTGGATAATCATGGTATGCTTGGGGGAAAAAAATATTTGCAAAGCCCACATTGCTGAATGCCAGTGAATGTATATCGCAGGAATCTTTTGATGTTTTTACTTTTATCCTAGATAAGAGTTAAAATCTTCAAACGGGAACTTTTGATGTAATTAATTGTTAAATTTATTATTTAGGCGCAAAATGTTCATTTTAGTTGACCAAGACTTAGCCTCTATTATAAAAGTGGTATGGCACATTTTCTATTATAAAATTGTTTAGTGGGAAGGGGAGGTCCATAGTAATAAAAAACCAACGTTTTCAATTCAGTTTGACCCGTTGTTACAGTTGTTACTGCCCCATGCGGATGTTGGCACTTGAGGGAGTGAAACACCGACAGAACGTTTGACCGAGTAAATGCCGACACGCCGACAATATTATCATTGAAATTTTTCAACAAAAATTTGACATCTCACGATTCCGGCCTCATGGTTCAAGTGGATGCTTTTTAATGCTCACAGTGTAAAGTTACTCATGACGCGCCATGGTTACGAATGTCGTTGTTTTCTAATCTTAGTAAAGCTAATAGTCATCAAGCTTGCATGAGAATTGGTATCTCCCTTGTTGGGCCAGTGCTTCTGATAAAAGCCGATTCAAACTTTCCTTCAATGTTGGACATCAGAGAATCTGGCGTAGGGATGGTGACCGTTAATCCGCAAGATGCAGCAAATAAGTTTGGAGCTTTGGAGAAGGATCTGTCATGGTCTGGGCAGAAATAAGTGCCAATCACAGAACAGAACCTGTTGATGAGGGTTCGATCAATGCTTAAATTTATCGCGACTCTTTACTGGTCGAGTTGTTGTACCCTTCTTCAGGGCCCACAGACAATTTCAGATTTTTCAACAAAATAATCCTAGACCTCACGTGGCCACAATTAACACTGATTTTCTGGTACAGCAACATTTTAAAGCAATGAACTGGCCTACCGTCTTTACAAATATTTCCCCCATTGATTATTTTTTGGATTGAGTTGGGCTGGCGTATCAATAAGAGGGACGTACCAACTGGGGAAGAACTCCACAGAGCTTTGCAAGAGGAATATAGATTTACATCTATTCCTCAAGTGTATCGTAGACTGACAGAAATAATGCGTTGGAGAGTGCAAGAATGTTGACTGGCGGCCACACAAAAGATTAGACTGAAGTTGTTATTACCTTTCTATTTCCTGCGATCTGATTTTGAAATTTATTTTCTTGGAAAGAACAGTTGTCAATATTGTCAGCATTGATGTTAATCATGCTATAATCACAATAAAATTGTCTTGTTTGTTAAAAAAGATAACAAATTCTTGTTACTGACAAAGTAAAGAATAAAAGCTTAATCCTTCTCACCCCTCTCTCTCTCCCCCCCTCCCCCTTCCCCTCCCTCTCTCTCTCTCTCTCTAGACTTAAATGTCGGATTGTTTCTACTGTATTATTATTATGCCCCTCTCTACTACAATACAGATGTTGACTACAATTATGTCAATAGCTTTCTTATTCATGTATTTTTATGTTCATCATGTTCTACATTTAACAATTCTACTTGCATAAAGTCATCAACAATGTGGGTTTTTGTGACATTCATTTAATTTAAGTTTACTTAAGATAAACAATCTTGAATATAACAAATGGGGGAGATAAACCTTATTCTCTGTCTCATTTCCATAGATTTTAATTGTGATCAATTAATTTAGTTAAAATAGATCTAAACCGTGTTTAAGATAAATTTCAAGGAGGTTTTCTTAAGTGGAGTCCACTGTAGTGTCATTTATTTGTCATTTGTATCTAACTCAATTCAAATTTTTACCCCCAGGCTCTTGATTTTATCTCAGCTAATGCTAAGGAATTCCGTCTACTCCGAACCAAGCATCTTCCTGTGAGTGGTGCATTCCACACACAGCTCATGAATCCAGCTGTATCACGTTTGGAGAATGTTCTTAAAAAAATGAAATTTGGAGATCCAAAGGTGAGACAGTCTACCCAATGGTATGCTGTCATGTCTAACCAGTTATTAATGTTGCTCAAGAAAATAACTAAGATTTGTCAATGCGCTCAGGGTCTCTACGCAATTCTTGAAAAAGTCTTGAAGTTTGAGAAGGCACCGGCATATTTTAACTGGTATTATTATGATTGCGGAATTTCTCATTCTAGGGACCTTTACAGAAGTTTTTTTTTCTTTTCCTCTCAAGTGGCAAACTTTCCAATTAAACTATTTTAACAATAAAATTTTTAAAGGATTATTTATGCTTTCATCTTCTGATATGATAATGATAGTAAAGATAGTGATTATGAAAGTGATGGTTTATCATGTAGCCCTAAATGATTGTACCTATATTCTATAGTTTCGCCCTTTGATGTAAACCTATGTCATACAATTATTCATTTCATGAGGCAAGTGAACTAAGATGGTTTCTGGTTTCTCTCCTTTCCAGCTTCCAGTGTATTCCAATTTATCAGGATTGCCATATTACCAAAAAGCCAATTTCTCCCACAAATTGTGTCAGCATATGGTCAAACCTGTCAAGTGGGAACAAATTATGCATTCCATTTACACACGACCTCAAGGAGTGGATTTCCCAAAGACCTTTGAACTTGGTCCTTCTCGGCAGATGGGAACGTTACTAAAACAGATTAACCTCGCAGCCTACAAATCATACCATAGTGTAGAAGTGTGATCATGAAAGGAATCTAGTTCCCAGATTAGTTTAACACTTTAACAATGCATGACATAGTCATATCAAAGGAGGAAATCTACGGAATCTTACTTTCATGATCAGATACATTTAGTGTTTTTAGTATTATGTTATCGATACACTAGGTATAGTGTAGTTTTCATTCCATTTTTGTCAAAGAGATTAAATTCAATTAACAATCAATTCTGGTTATTTATACCACTAAGAAAGGTATATTATTTGTATTGTTTCATTTGTATATCTAAATTGCTCTCAGTTTCAATATTATGAATATTTATTTGGGTTGGGGGTTTTTTTATCTGAAAATGAATTTTTTTTAAAGTGGAACCCTATTTTTCAGCAAGATATTTTGTTTTTAGCGGTTCTGGTTTAAGACCAAAAGAGACTGATGTAGTTTGTTCTACTCAATTAATCATATTTGCTATAACAATAATGCATTATACATTGACTCAATTATAATGGGCTTAGTCTTTTGCAATACACAGCATTCAATGTGTGAGAATGGCACTGATTTTTAGTCATTTTAATAGATATGAAGCAAAATAGAAGAGAGTGAGATTTATTGACTTTTGAGTATCAAAGTAGAAGAGAGTGAGATTTATTGACTTTAGAGTATTAAAGTAGAAGAGAGACAGAGATTTATTGACTTTTGAGTATTAAAGTAGAAGAGAAAGAATAAGATTTATTGAATTCTGAATATCGAAGTAGAAAGAAGAGAGAGATTGAAATTTACTGATAATTATGGAAGTGTTGTATGAAGAGACTCAGACAGAAAAATAGAGAGTGAATGAAAAAAGGCTATATCTACCATTTCATCCCTAGGTATATAATTTTTATGTCATCTATCTATTATCATTATATGAACTAGGTTAGAAATACCGAACAGCTTGCATTACATGACCTTGTGTAAAATAAATACATTGAATTCACTAATTCAAGACAAAGTCCCAACTTCAGTCCTTCTTATCTTTAAAATTTGCAGTTTATTAGTTAGTTATTTGGAGTTTAACTTAGTTTAAGGGCTCAGTCAACTACTAAGGTTATCTCAGAGCCCGGGGAAGAAGTAAGTTGGTAAGCAAGTGAAAAGATAAAAGCAGAAGTAGAAGAAATAGATTTTAGAAGAGGGAAAAAAGTCGCCCATGAGGAAAAGAAGCACCTCAAATATTAAGTACAATGCATATGATAATAAAGATAACTAAATGGGGAGATGATTTACAGAAAAATAATAACCTAAATAATTAAAATTTGCATATCTGCATTCTCCATTGTGACTGTAAAGAGCCTGGAGGCATGACAATATGCACTAACATTACTAACAAAATAGGTACCTTGTTTAACCTTTAAAACTTTTTTTTTTTAATATACCATTATTACCATATATGCTCATGAAAAAAAAAATTTGTTTCAAACTTATTTCATGGTCTTTTTGGACTTTTTGTAAATATCTTGTTCTTTATGTGCTGGGTGTCTGTCTGCCAGGAGAATTAAATCATTTGTCATTCTTTTTCTTCAAATAAACTGACAAAACTCAACTAGGTTGAGTAGTTGTATTAGTATTGCCGCGAGAAAAAAATTTCGACTGTGTAATTCTCTATTCTAAACACTTCTGTCTGCTCGTAAATGCTACCAAACAAAATAGAGAATTACACCAACGATTTGAAGCATAAGATTTTAGTATTACCGTATTCATTCTAATAGACGCCCCGTCCCTTATACTATAGAAGCTGCCCCCCTCCCTCCCAAGCCACCACCATTTTCAGTATTAAAAAAAGGGCACTACATACCGTGCGTCGGCTAACACAGTGTATGCCTATATTATTATTGTCTGAGTCTGCAAACGCAATTGGTAGCCTACTGGCATCACGGCCTTTAAAAAAAAAATGCCAAACCCGTGCCGTGTTCTATTTCTCTTTGTCCCCCGTCTAAGTTGCATCAGGTCTATTAATAATAGAACCCACTTCAATTGGGGGCGACCGTGCTTGCTGTATGAAGTTCCGTGAATCCTTTATCTCTATCTAGCTCCTTCAATTTCAATAATTTCATGTCCCCGGGGCGTCTATTAGAATGAATACGGTATGTTAGCTTATTAATTGTATGAAGATCCAAGCATGTCATATTGTAGCCTATCAACACTTTTGCTATTTATAAAATCTGGATTCGATGTATTCCACAATCTTGCAGTGCTAGGGAAGAAAGAATGTCTATGGCAATCATTTTTAGAAGTAGGGATGTTAAATGTCTGACTGAGTTCCTAGTTCTTTTGTTACTTTTACTTAGTTTATTTTTATAGGGATATCTATTAGAACATTTAAAAAATTTGTTAAAAATTATAAAATTCCTGTTTTTTATCCCTAGGGAAAATTTTTCGTTCAGATCTTTGTCGAGGAAAGATTGACATAATCCAGGCGTCAGTCGCAGTGCAATGCCGCAGGTGGGCAATTGGGGGTGAATTATCTTGCCCAAGGAAAAAAACAGATGCCGAAGTGGGGCTTGAACCCAGAACCCCGGGTTACTGTGCAATGCCACTATCCACTCAGTCATCTAGCCCCTGTGAACTCTTTTTACACCTAAGAGCTGTGAAGAAAATGTGTGCAAAGAGACTTTCAGAAGGTCTCAAAGTCAGACCAAGCACCAGCGGGAATCGAACTCACAGCCTTTCGATTGAAGCCGACCTCACTATGACTAACCACTCGACCACGATGCCACATTAATTGCATTTAAAGAATATGACTACTTTATTTCTAGCTCTTTATTCCTCTATGGGTATCCAGTCCAACTAGTTCATATTATCTATTGTGCTACCATCTTCATAATATGAATAGTTATTGGCTACAAATTGTGCTGCATTTTTATATAAGTTATTTATTTGGGTTTCCATGTGTGGTTCCCCATACACAGCATCCATATTCTGAAATTGGTTTAACTTTAATTAACGTTTTGAAACATCGTTCTTTTTCTTTTCTTTTTTTTTTTTTTTTGACTTGTTTTTTTGTTAATGAATTCTCTCCAACTCTAAGATTTATGATTGAAAATTAGCTAATACTTTGTCCTCATTTACTACTGTTATTTGCATCTAAAACCAGTATATTTATTGAGAATAATTAAAGTATAAAGAGACATATACTAAATTTTTAATGAAAACAGCAAAACTACAATTAAGAAAAAATGTTTTTCAATATGTGTCAAATAAATTGTAGATATTGATATGTAGTTTTCATGAATTGAACATGTCCATTCGTTATTAAGTTATCAGCAGTTTAAGGGCTCTAGGGTCATCTTAACGTCCATGGTAAAAGTAAAATGATAGTTTAGTTAAAAGAAAGCAAAGTAGAAGAAATAAGTTTTGAAGTGGAGAAAAAAGTCGTTATGGAAGAAAAGAAGCACTCTAAATATTAAGTAGAATACATGTATGTAGTAATAAGGATAGCTAAATGGAGAGATGGTTTTCAATTTTTAAAAATCATCTCTCAAAGATAAAAAACTAAACAATGATCGTAGTTGTAGAGCCCCAAAACATGCACTGCAAAGACAACCAGGATTTTCTAACACTAACACCTTATATGTACAAAGTACTTGGTCCTTCTAGATAGCAAGTGACCCAGATAGTATTTCTAAGCCAAGAGCAATGCGCTCAAATGGGGGATGGCCACCAGGTATATGCCTTCTTCCTACTCCAACAAATTCTCTCCAGATATAGTACAGATGGGAGAAGAAGCTCCCACTCAACCCTTAGTCGTGACATCATGAGGAGTGCTGGCATTGGTTCAATTCTAACCTCTCGGCTGAGGATCTGGAAACCGCATGGGGAGAATAGAACCAATACTAGCAAACTATAAAGTAATGAAACCTGCAATACACACAGGGAATGGGGGAGACAGCAGATAGTGGGACTGGGGAAGAGATCACAGGCAAATCAAATCATGCTATGCAAGGCTGTAATGCAAAAAAAAAAAAAGAAAAGAAAAAAATTGTGAAAATGAGAAAAGGTTTTAGAAAATGTATTTTATTCTTTCATGTCACCTATATTATGATTCACATTTTATGGAAAACAAGATTTTAAAGACATAAAAAATGCTTTGTTAAAGATATGTTTCAAAGTTTTAGTATCAAACCAGCAATTATGAATTATACATTATATTATAGGCTGGTTTAAATTGAATAAACCTCTTGATTCCAAGGCATTTAGTAGGTCAATGACTCAATATCCTCACCCCTCTACCACTTTGAAATGATTAATTCTATAAACTTCAATATGAATAAGGGCAGGGTTGCCACAACATTGACAAAGTCCAAAGGAAGGGCTGACTTTTCAAAATGGGCCAAACTGAGGCTGTTAGTGTTACGTAATAATACGTTAATAAAGATGCCATCATAAGGTCACTGAATTCTTCAATCCCCTACTCCTATTGTTTGGGATGATGGTAAAATAATGGAAAGATCAGAGAAGGGCGGTATTCATAATTTGGAGGGCATGGAGAAAAGAAATTGTTCAAAAGTTCAGGAGACCAATAAAAGTGGGCCAACTGAGGGTTGTGTGACATTAGTGACAATCCTTAAAGAACATATAACATTAATCTTTCCACTCTCTGATTATCATTTTATTAGGGCCTGTCTATGAAAATTACCTGGATATATTTTCATTCCTGCTCACTTCATGGGTCTGAGAGACTCAAAGAATTATCATAGGTTATTTATCAATTAGGACGACTTTACAAACAATTAGAATTCTTCACAGTTTAATAATGGTCACTCCATATTGTTTAAAGTATTAAAAGATAGGATGACTATACCGGTACTTTAAAAAATGTTCAGAACTTTTTTTAAATATAGACCATTATGTAATCATTGTTTTCATTTCCACTTTTTACATTGGAGGTCTTTTAATCAAATCTGTATGAGTACTTTTTTCAAAAAGGAGTATTATATGGTTTGGTAGTTGTAGTCAAACCTGAATGAATAATAAGTTTATTACATATATCAAGAAGATTGTCATTCTACAGGATAATGGCTAGCCTAGTAGTAGTAGTAAAGTTTGACTTATGTCATCCAAGAGGGAATCAGGCCAAGCCATTGACTCATCATTTCATTTTCTAGACTAGTTTCTTCATTGAATAAAATTACCTTTCACAATGACAGACATGTTTAAGAAAGAAACCATTTTTTCTCCTTCATTTATGGAGTTTGAAAAGGCTCTGATGATACTCTGAAGTAAGAAAAACTACAATTTTCCACATTGATCTTAAGTACATATAATGTACCAATGTCAACTACGTAGAAATCAATATATATATACATAAGAACTTTTCTAGTCGTCTCATGGCTTACATTTACATATCTAACGAGAAAAGAATTAAACAATATTTCTACTGATCTTCTAACAAATATGATATTTGCATTTTAAAGGAGTTTTGAATGTGTATTTCAATAGAATTGAATTATCTATAATTTGAGGAAAAGTCCAAAAGTAATGCCACTATTAACTTCCTACAGCTTTGTCCAAGAGATGGGCCTGTGAGGGTTCTTTATTTAAATACATTGTATTTTAAAACTAGTCCTATTAAGATTTGTTCCCCATGACAATACCATATTATTTTTTGACCTACATTACCGTACTGGATTCAAGTGGAAAACAACGCTACAAAATACAGTGCAGTCTGCTTATGATAAACTCCTTGGGACTAATCAAAAGCGTTTGTCTAAACCATTAATCACAATTAAAGTAAATTATAATGAGATCGAAGACAAAATTGATCTAATCCAATCGTTTATGTTAAGAGTATTTATCTTAAGTGGACTTTACTGTTAAAGTTAAGTCATCGTACTAACCAGCTTCTTTCTGTTTCTTTCATGGATCTGCTAATCGCTTATTTTCATCCTTGCTAAACAATTTGAAGTGCTCCTTTGTTTCAAAATGGACATATCTATATTTATGTGGAGAACTGGTATGGAAGTATAATGGATACATTTAAATGTTATTCTGGTAATAAGAACAAGGGGGAAAAAAACATCTGGTGGTAAAATGTACGAATTGAAACACCCTAAAAATAGGCAGTTCAGTGAACAAACGTGTGGCTGAGCTAAACGGGCGCTGAAATCCCCATTCACTTTTGTGCCGGCTCGCGAGCGCCCGTCGAAAGGGTTACCGTCGCTTTTCGGTTTTTTCGTTTCGTTTCATCCACCCCTTTGCCACTT
>JASKDV010179058.1:0-12706 GCA_032466395.1 Aegires albopunctatus
TCTCTCTCTCTCTCTCTCTCTCTCTCTCTCTCTCTCTCTCTCTCTCTCTCTCTCTCTCTCTCCAATCTGACACACATCGGTTGATTAATCTTGAGATTGAACCTAGCTTACAAACAAGTTACATTAAATCGTAGATACACAAAGTGTTGAAAGTCATTGCGCTACAATAAGTAATGCATTCAAGTCTTATCACCTTAAGACGTTTGTGTCATCATGCTAAAACTCTCTTGTATGTCAAATTTTGTTATTTTTGAAAAGAAGGAAAATAGAATTTATTTAATTAAAAAGGAAATAGGTAAATAAAGCTTTTTACGTGTTGCAAGAATTGTGCTAGATGCACTTTACATGCCTGTTCACTCCAGAATCATCATATTCGCCCTCAAGAAAAGCTCTTTTCTCTAACACCAGTTAATTGACATGATCTGACTTTGCTTACTCTTATTGTGTTCACAAATTCATGCTATGCATGTAAACTCACCCAAGCGTTCTTGGCAGAAGGCACTTTGTAATTGTTCTTTTGTTATTATTATTATTACTTCTACCAGTTGCTTTGATTTGTACTTTATATTGAAGAAAATGCATGTAAAGAACCTTTCTGAAGGACTCGACTTTGTACCACCATTTGGATTTCAATTTGAACTTAAAACTATTTTATTTATGTACAAGATGCCAATTATATTTTAAAACATACAAAGGGTAGAATGGATGTGCGACAACCAATATCACTCACTGTGCACACATCATTAACTCACCAGTATCAATTATTGTCATCAGGTTGTTCCAATCATGAGCGCCACTTAATTTGAACGGTGCTATTTTTAGAGTACAGACTTGACCTGTATACTGAGTCAGAGTCACTGAGAACTAAGCGATATTTATGAGTATTGTTGAACTGTTCCATTGATGCAGTGAAATTAGACACATTAGATTTCCCCAGAGTATTTTAATTATTGTCAATCTTTATACTTTATAAATAAATATGAAATGTAACACTTTTTACAGTTACACTTACCAGCCTAGTGTCCGTCCTTTCTCTACAATAATGTGGCCTCACACACGCGGTAAAACACTTCCACTGCGTCTTTAATTACTACAAATTTCATTTTGCAAAGTTACAAACTCATGCTCATCCCTCTTTGGAATGATTTTTGATAATTATTCACAACACCATTTAATAGCTGCGGTTAGATCATCAGACCTAGCCAATGTTGTTCGCAAAAGGCTATTTGGTGTTATTGGATTGTGGGACCAACAAATTTTACTAACAGGAATTACTTTTACCCCGAGCAACTGTCAAAAGACAGGGTTTGTTTTTAAAATGGATAAAATAATTAAGTTTTGTTTTCTGTGGTCATTTCACACCTGCCTAAGCCTATGTCTTCATACTATGGTGCTTGGATGGTAGCTGGTATTTGACATTTCTTGACATCTTTCTAGTCTACCCACAATATAAAATCAGACAATTGAATCATCATATATATTAGCATAACTTGTTAAACCATGAACAAAGTTTGTCGCCCATTCCAAAAACCATATTAAGTTATGATTTCTCAAAGAGGTCGATAGCTTATAATTGTAGTTCGTAAGGAACAGCGATTGCTAATTTCAGGTTACTTATAAAGTGCCGATGCTGGCTGTCAGTAGCAGTGCATGGAAAATCTATGTAGACTAAATGTTTAAAGTGTACGTTCTTCTCATATCCACTGGGATAATATAATATAATATTATTTCCAAATACTGTTGACAAGAACTAGATCGTAACACTGTTGATTTTGAAATTGCCCAGATCCAATAACTTATATCAGTGCATAAGAGGCATCAACCCTTTCTGTTTTATCTTTAATTCTACACTTCTCAATATTTTACAGATTCTCTGAGGCAAATTCTATTACCTCGTTAAAGATTATAAAGGATGACACTCAATCTGCTTTATATTATAATATACATACACACATATATATCATGTTTATTGATCTGTCAATTATTGGACTATAATGATGTGCATAATTTCTCTCAATTTTAAACAATAGAAGTCCATGGTGAACACTACTTTGTGTTAGAGACCACTGACAATTTAAAGTTTCCTTTAAACCTTGTTGAGTTTTGTCAATTTGTTTTTAAAGAAGTAAAAATACTGAGTGCTTCAAAGAGAGTACATTGAGATTTTGCGGACATTACAGTGTGTATGTTTATTTTTTTAGTGGTTTGTAAATCATTTTATGCTTGGCTGTTAAGGTTACATGTTTTTAACTTATATGGGGTTTTTTTTGTGTTTAATTTTGATCTGTGGCAACATTTTATTCTTTTGTATAAATAATTCCAAAATAGGTGATGGAAAATAATCTGCACCAGCCACTTCCTACCCATCACCAATGCATGAAACAGTTATGATGAGGGTGACGCTGCTGCAATAACTGCTATTGTTGATTTGTGTCTAATTCTACAAAAGTTAAGAGCTATGGAAATTTTATATTTGTTTTCCAATTATGGTAATGAAATATTTCAATTTTCTTTTTTTCTTTTCATTTGGTTTACAGATGGAGGTGCACTGGCAATCAACTAATCAACATCCAAGGAAACAAACAAAAAAAGAGAGTCAATTCAAGCTTGCTGAAAAGAGTGTGGAATTTTTTGCTGCTGGATTATCAACTGCAGTTTTGTGAAAATCGTTAGTTATACCTTTCCATGACTCACACAGAGGAGCTAAGTGTTTTGTTTCCAAATCCTCTTTTCCTCATTGTTCTGATATCTTTGGGACATTGAACGATAAAGAAAGAAATGTCATTGTTTCAATGCAAAAGATTTAGGGAGCTTTAGATTTCTCGCCCTAGGCCGTTACCTCATATCCCTATTGCTTATCATACAAATTACAGTTCCAAGATGTCTTCTTCATCTCCTTGGGATGCTTACTCTCAACATGGGCTTTCTTCATCTTTAGAGCCTTATGCCCACCCATTTTCCTCAGATATGCGAAGTCTTGCTTCAGGATCAGCTGCCACTGGGATGGGTTCTTTGCCAGGGGACTCAGTCCTTGGTTACCCAAAATCAAGTGACCTATCTGCTGCAACGAATTTAAATTTGGCATCTCAGTACGCTGCCTACGGTCAGTCAGCTTATCCAGGTGTACCTGATCTGGCTTTTCCAGGCTCTTCTCTTAGAACAGGCTCGACTGCTCACTCGCCAGGAGCTGCTACAACAGATACTTTAAATGCGTCGTCACCTCACGGTCAGTTCTCTGGTACACCTACTTCTGAAACACAGTCCTCATCTCCCTCTTTCTCGAATTCAACTTCTCTGTACACTCCAAGCACTTTAACCAACAGCATTCCCACCAGCCCCTACGCACAAGCGTTTGGTGGTACAAGCAGTTCTGTGGCTGAATCTGGTTCAAGAGCTGGACCGTTCTCTCCATTTTCTCAGTCATATGGATATCCAATGTATGGTTATAACCAAGTAAGTGGGTTCCCTTCAGCCCATCCCAATTCTCTTGAAGGCATGAATCGTTACATGAGTGGCATTTCATCTTCTCAGCTGATGCAGCCATCTGCAGTAGGACTTTATTCTAACAGTCAGCCAGGCCAAATGCCTTTTCCTTACCATCCATCAATGGGTTGGAGTCCAGGGACTATCCCTGGATTTCCTCTAAAGCAAGACTCAGATCTTATGTCCTCAGAGGAGCTTGAAAGATACAGATACCGCCAATTATCAAATCCTTACTTCCATGGTCTGCCACCAGGTGGGCCAGGGGGAAGACATTTTCCGCCTCACGCTCTTCAAGCAGGTATGATGCGCGGTGCCCCATTTATGGATGATAGGGTACATAGTCCAGCTCCCAAAAAGCAGAAGAAATCCAACGAAGAAGTAGAAAGACCACCGACTCCTGCTCCTAGGGATCCTGCTTGCTTCCACTCTCAGCGTGGTATATATTTGTTCACGTCAAATACTGAAGTTGGAAGCCCACAATTTTATGCTGACAGATACATTTTGAGTGAAAAAGAGTTATGTGAAAAACTGTCTCGTGTTAGTCTCCCAGGAAAAATCCAATATGTGTACAATCCCCTTGAATATGCATTTGATTCTCATATGAATTTTGTACGGCGATTTTGTACAGGTGAAAAATACATATTATTTGTTGGCATGAACCCAGGTCCATTTGGTATGTCACAGAATGGTGTGCCGTTTGGTGAATGTGCCATAGTGAAGGAATGGTTGCAAATTGAAGGAGAAGTTTTAAAACCAGTATTGGAACATCCAAAACGTCGAGTTGTGGGGCTTGAATGTTCACGTTCTGAAGTGACAGGAGGACGATTCTGGCAACTTTTTCGAACTCTTTGCCATTCACCAGAGCACTTTTTTCGAACAAGCTATGTACACAATCTCTGTCCTTTTGCTTTCCTAACAGACAGTGGGAAGAATGTTACACCTCCACAACTGACCTCTTCGGTCTTGGATCAGATAAATGGCCTCTGCAATGCTACCCTAGTGGAGGTAGTACGTCTGCTCAAGTGTAAATATGTCATTTGCATTGGGAAATATGCTTTGGCGCAGGCACAGAAAGCATTGTCAGCAGATGAGTTTAATGGCACAACCCTTGAATGTTTAATGCACCCCAGTCCAATAAACCCAGCGGCTAACAAAGGTTGGGCTGATATTGCCATTAAACAATTAACAGAGATTGGTATTATTGATATTATCCGTTATGGCAGAGTTCCCTATCAGCCAAGTCATCCACCTGCATTGTCTCATCAACCCCATGGATCATCTTCCTCTTCGTCATCCTCTCTCGGTCACCATCCTCAGCACCACAATCCTTTTAACAAGCAGTCACCTGGCCACTACGGCTTTCAATCCCCTCCAGTTCAGTCATATCACCATTCTCCTGCTCAAGGATCAAACAATAATCACCAATCTCCTGTACACACATCCTTACCAAACCAGTCTCCTGCCCATGCTCCAGCAAGAAACCAGTCATCGCCTGCGCATGCCTCAACCCGCAACAATCAGTCATCGCCTGCTCATTCCTCATGTAGCCAGTCTCCAGCTCAGCAATCTTCTCTAGCACCAACCCAGTCACCGAACCACAATGCAGCTAATAACACAACCCATAGCACTGATGTTGTTCAGGATACTGGAAAGGAATGTCTGAATGCTGATCGGAGTAATTCTCTTGATGCAGGGTCTCTAGATTCACAAGATCCAATTGTAGAGAAATCACTTGAGAGTAAAGGTCCCAATGGGCACAATTTTCTAGGAGAAACCAACATAAACTCTCAGGAAAATGGAATTCCAAACTCACAAAGTGAACCTGGATCCCAAGGATCTGAAGTGTCCACTGCCAACTCTCCAAATGTGCAGTTCCCCCCTGGAAAGCAAGAAAGTGCTTTGAGCACTCATAATCCCCAACTGTCCTCCAACAATCCCATGAACTCTTCTAATCCTGCCATGCACCTTCCCATGTCAGGAGGCTCTCACCCGCACATTGGCATGGGACAGATATCTTCTCCTGGGCTTCAGGGTGCAAGTCAAGACCAACTTAATGCGCTAACCAACCAACAGATGGGCTCGCCGCAAATGAACCCACAAAACTCACATATTACATCACAAAACTCTCACTTAAATTCCATGAACTCACACCTTCAACAACATATGAGTATGGGGTCTCAAGGAGCTCATGCTTCAATGGGTAGTATGGGCATGCCCTCCATGAATCCCTATGGTCAATCCGTAGACATCAATCAAATGGGCAGCTATGCGCCTGGTATGCAACTTAACAGTTACACCAACAGCTCTGCCGGAATGAGAGCTCCAGAAATGGGTCTGTATGGCCCTCACATGGGAATGCAAAATCCTAGTATTGGAGGCAGTGGAGGAGGTACAGGAGTACCGGGTATGGGAAGCATGCATTCAGGTTCAAGTGGAATGTCAGGATCTCAGATGGGTATGTTCAATCCGCACATGAGTGGTAATATGATGGGCGGCCCTGAACACCATATGGGAATGCATTCAGGTATCAACTCTATGTATGGATCGATGGATGCAACACAAATGGGCAATCACTATTCTGATAAACCACCAGAGTGTAGCTAATGTAATGTTGTGACTTGAAGATTGGGGGTAAGGTACATGACATGATAAATTTTATTCATGGGACTGCAAGACTCTTTAACCTTGTGTACCAAGCTTTTCCATTACTATTTACTCTCCACGACAATAACTATTGAAACGGTTAGTATTTCTCTGTGTATCCTACATTTAATGATGATGGCCTCTGACAGCAATGTGTGCACTCAAGAACTGAATTGTTTAATTTGTTACCTGTCCCAGGGTGTGAAGTCAATTCCATATTGTAGATAGATCCAATAGGTGAATGACATAGATTGCAAATTTTTAAAATCATACATGTTTCATGCTCATCCATCAGACCAACCAGTTCAGTTCATCTTGTCACTTATATTTCAAGAAGCAAATTATGATATAAAACAAAACTGAACCCATAAATGTATTTTGTAACCATGATATTTTGTAGTTTTACTTTAAGTGTGATTTTTGACCTTCAATATTTTAATGGAGTAGATGGTGTTTTCTCTTTTTAAGTTCAATGTTGCTTCTTTGTTTGTTTTATTCCTTGCTATAAATACCGACCAATGTATAAAAAGGGAATATTGTTTTTTCACCAAGACAAGTTTTAAATTCTAACACTAATAATCATATGGTATATTCTTGTATTGATTTTTTTTTTTTTTTTTTTTTTTTTTTTTTGAGACAACTCTCCCAGATATTTATGTATTGTAAAATTGTACAGATTGGTGACATAGATGTTCTTGGAATGTATTTTTATAAAACAAAATTTCCACAATTTTGGTCTCAGTTTTTGAAATGTTCATTTGATCTGTAAATATTATATTATTATACAACACTTGTATTGTTGGACAAGTGTTAGAGTGTACAGAACATGACACTCTGAAACATACAGCTTTAAGTTTTTAACAAATCCCGAAGCAAATTATTTCAGAACTTCAAGAGACCCTCTTTTAAAATTACAGTCATATTATATATAAGACATACATTATATATATATACTATATATATAATTTGTATTTTGATTTGATGATATGCACTATTATTTGTGTACTTTAGCTGTGTTTTTCATGTTAATGATGAAACTGTTAATAAGCTAAAGATAAATCTCAACATGCTTGGCACAAAAGCTTGTCATCATAGATTTGCTAAACTTATTTTTGTGCCTTTTTTGATGTCATGAATTCATTGTTTTGGATTTTTCACTCACATCTTTATCAGGGTTTGTACCTCCATAATTATCATGGAGGCACAGTTAGTATTTCGAATGGGTAAAATTATGAAAGATAATGCAAGATATAATTCAATTCTTTTTTTGGTGCGTATATTTTACTGTTTTTCAAAGATCCATCTGCTTTAATCTCTCTTGCTGTCTTCAGTTATTTTCCAGTATCAATGGGAACGTGGTTTCGTAATATAAAACACATTTCCTGTTTTTATCCTCTTTTTTTTTTTTATCATTGGCCTGTCTGAAGTATAGTTTTTCTGGTGAAAAGACAGCTTGTATTCATGCTGGAAAATGAAATACTACTGTTTTGTTGTTGTAAATTTTGTTCTTAACAACAAAATCAAATGGAGTTGGAAGAATATGGTCATACTTAAATCGTCCTTTTCTACTATGTCTATGGCCAGGCCCGGATGAAATCTGAATTATTTAAGTCATTTACCTACAACTGGAATACATGCAAAGTTGTCATGTCTTTCTATCCTGATTTTATGAGTTTTTTGCATCTTTCCATTTGGACGTATCAAATAATGTTTATTTAAAGATGTTGACAAAATTATGCTCAAAGAACTCACTTTACAGACAAATATTTTTAAAGCTTCGAAAACAGTTGACTGGTGTAAAGTTGAACTTTCAGTTTTCAACTAACTCTGAATTGGAATTCCAGTTTTAGATTTACTTTGACCTATGTATACAGTGGGTAATCTTAAATATTATTGTTAACAAAACCATGCACTATGCAATGGAAGATCTTTAATTTAAATGTGGACATTTCTTTGTGTTTTACTTTTTAGGTGAGTTAAAGCCATTGACCTGTTTTAAATTTAATTTTACTTTACAGGGTCAAAACCATTATTTTGAAATAATTCATGATGTTCATCTGCTGTAAAATATGTTATTTTATCCTGACACTACTAATTCTGAAATAAAAGCTCTTCTCAGAAATCTTGAAGTTTGTAAGCGGACTAGTAGGGTTAATGTAGAGGTTATGGTTCATTTCATTTTTTTCTTTTTATTTTGTGAGACATAGTTGTCCTTATATGCATTACTGGGATGTTTTATTGGAATCTATTATTTTTCAGAAAATTAATGAAAGTAGTGCATATGCCAAGTGTAGATTTAATTGAATATTTTGTTTTGATGATTACTACTTAACATGATTGTTTGATTCTAAATGATTCTTTGGCATTGGCAACATTATAACTGACTTAAAAGGTTTTATCGATGAAAAGGGACATAGTTTGAGACTATCTTTCTTTCTCCTTTTTTTTATTTTTAACCATGTTAGCATGGTTAGATCTAATCTTTGTTCAAGGGGTTCTTTTGAATTAATATATTGTTTACAGATAATATTTATATATATATATATCTATTCATAAATTCAAAGATCTGTTAGCTTTTTTATTTTATTGAGAAAACAAATTGAATTAATCATTCCATTTAATTTGTATCATTTGAAGGCAGTATTTCAAGCTGAATCGTATTTTCTTTTTGCGAAGCACTAACCTCTCATTCAACATTATATGTTAGTTGTTTAATACAGATGTCAATAACATTAACAGTTCATTTTCCATTCATTTGGTCATACCATCATTGAATTTAATAGTTCTGGCCCTGTTATTTTTTTTTTTTTCTATTCCCTGTTTCTTGGCGTAAAATATAAATAATAAAGGAAAGATACTTTTACAAAATGATAAATCCAAACATGACAACTTTCCATTATCTCTATACAACAAATTTTTGTTGGTCAACAACCTCATATTATGATTATACTCCATTTTTTAAAACAAATTTTGCTTCCCTTTATACTATTCAAATGTTCTTCCCCCTCTATTGATAGATTTATAAAAATTGGTCGTTCCAAGTCACAGCTTTAGACACTTTGTTGGTGATTCATGTCATCTTGGTCAATGAATGATTATAATTTTATTTAATAACCGATGGGCTGTTCTTCTAGTCATTTGACTGTACATGTACTGAAAAGGAATAATTTTAAGATATATAAATCAATGTTTTACTATCATTCTTCTTATATTTTATTCAAAGTTACGCAGTAGCTTATATACCTTGAATCTCATGTGTATAATGAATGAAATGCAGTCCACAAAACTATGGTACTTTAAAGATTAACTTGCATTCCTTTGACCTTTATTATGGTTTCAAATAATATATCAAAGTTATCTCTGTCTCGAAAGTTTCTTTAAAGTTTTTAACTCGTGAAACATTTAGCTTTTATTGTAGAATTTGAAATATTTCTTGTGGTTTTGTTATTTGAAGAGTTTTATATTGTTTCTGAATGAATGGCCTCATTTGATTTAAGATTGAGCTATAATTGTTTTATCATGTGCAACTAGTAAGGTGTTCACTTTAAATAACTGTGGTATGATTTGGTATTTGTTTCAGACGTCATGTATCTTACCCTCTTTGTTGATATTATGATGATAGAATTTGGGGAGGATCTGTTTTGTTTGATTTGTAAAGATTTGGGTTTGTTTTATTATTAGTGGATGTTATTTTTATGTTTCTGTGTCTGCTAATTGGCTTCAACCTGCAGGTTTGACATCCAATAACTTGTTTATAGAGCAATGCTGTACATATGACAATGAATTGAAAAGGATACAGGAAAAGATTTACAGGGCTTAGAAATTACCTTTACCATTGTTTTTAATTGAAAATATAAGTGATGAATAGTGATAAGATGAGATTAAGGAAGAGAAAGACAGGATTTTAATATTCTTTACTTATTTCTATTATTATTGTTAAAATTCTGAAATACATGTAGTCACATTTAAAAAAAAATAATTTATGGACTATTTATGTATCGATAAAACGGATAAATTTTGGGCCACGGGATATTGGATAAATACAGTTATTTTATGGAAGTCAATCAGGATCATTCAATCAACACACAAATTTTTGTCATACACTCATACTAAACAACTTGTCTATAAAGTGGAGAAATCCCAATACTTGTTATTCTACAGAGCATGGCGAAAAACCTAGTAATTTATGTGCTTTTGAGAAAGAACAAATCATCATGGTTGGACAAAATTTTTGTATTTTCTTATGGCACTTATCTCATTTAGTCACCAGAATCACTGCGATTAGCAATAAAATCCAATGAATTGATTCTTTGCATCATGACGCTGTAATGTGAATTGAATTATACATATAATTTCGATATAATGAAATCAAAAGAATGAACAAACAGGAGTCTCAACTTCCTGACATATGTCTATACTGAGTGTCAAGCAAAAAAGACAGGTCCATGTTAAACTCGAAAACACAAAATGAAAGAAAACAAGATGGTTGTATGATGCAAGCAAGAAAAAATCAGGGAAAGAATTATTGTTATTTTTGGTCTAAAATACATATTTTCTCTAATTTGTTGCTGTTCACAAATGCCCACTAGGGCACCTGTCAAATATCTGGCTCTGATCCAAAATCTATCCATTTCAACTGTAATTTGATTGCTCCCTTTAAATTTTTTGACTTGTTTAGTTGTGTTCATTTTACTTTACTTTGATGAATGTAATCAGCATTGTAGTCACTTTTACCATATGAAAAAGATATTGTTTTTGAAAAATTCCGATGGCAATTAAAAGAAAATAATGATTTTATTTCTTACCATAATTTTGATTTTATATTTAACTTTAAAACATTGTTCTTTGTAATTCATTCCGAAAAGGATTGACAAATTCAGTTGATTAATTTTATGCTAATTTTGTTTTGCCTTTGTTCTTACTCATGCGTTGTCAAAGCATCTTTTAAAAATATTTTTGGGACTTTGAATTAACACACAATTGTAAAGGAATCTTGCTCAGGGTAGCATAAATGTATGAATGGCTGGTTGGATGTATGTATATGTTTGAATGGTACATCAATTTTAACTAGCCCCTGTCAGGCGAAGTTTGTAATTCATTTGTTAAAAAGAAACAATGATTGTTTTTTAAAATGATCTAAAAGCAATTTAGTTCCTTCCTGATAATTGCCACACATGAATTTCATTTATTTCTGCATTATTTATTATTTTTTGTCATATAGAAGGATGGATTTTTAAATTTTCATTCAACTGCCTTTATTATTTGTACTATTCCCCACCCTCTGGTTTTATAGTTAGTGTTAGTTAGTAGTCTTAAGATTTGATTAATTCTTAAAGTTTTCAACTAGAGAAAAGCATAAACATTTTTATCTTTTTAAATGTTTATGTTAACACTCATTACCACAAGAAAAAATGTAGTCATAGTTAATGAAAATTCAGATAATAGTGTTTTTACAAACGTTTTATCTTTATTGTCAAAGTGATGTCTCCTTGTCTTTTATATTTTTGAAACCAGCAGTATCACTGAAATGGATAATACATTTATTTTAATCTTTTTAATGTATAAAATTCGTGATGAAACATTCATGTGAAATTTTCTTGTGGCCATCAAATTTACACCTACAAGAAGCTTCATTTACTCAGTGACATAGGAAGTTGAAAAGTTAGTTCAGTATTGTTTGATTGGCAGATGAGGAATAACTTTAGTTGACTGTAGACACAGCAAGGCTGACCTACTGAATTAGTGATAGTTAAATAAATTTTACTATAGCAAACAAGACTTAAAGCATTTTTTTGACATTTTAGTTTCATAAGAATGTACTCTCTTCAAATTATTTTTATCATCATCTCTCATGGTAATGTGGCCCACCTTAATAAATCATTCGATCGTGCCGTGAGGATCCACTGGACACATTTGAGTGACTGTGTCCCAAAGGTTTGAGAATAATTTTTCTCCTGTCGTCATCCACTTATCCCACTCTTGTCTCAGGTCTACTTTAAATGCTCGATTCACAGTTATGTAGAGCAGTTGCAGGTACTTCATGGTTCCACCTGTAATAATCGCTAGTACTGAATTCTTTACTGCTTCTTTCACACAATCTGTAATACGGGCGGGCATTTAACACTTGAGCTGACTATGATTCTAAAGCCATACTGAACTAAATTCTAATAGCTGCAGGGTCAATGGCTGGCGAAAAAACTTATGGCTTATGGTCCGAGATTAATGGTAAACTTTATCTTGGTACATGTTGATACTTGCAATCATAAGGAAAGTAGTTATAAGTACAAGTTCTATTTTAGATTAGCATTATGTCTTTTGGTTAATATACTTTCAATTATCATGCAAAATTTTGAAAATATGAATGGTTGCTTAATAATCCTGTAATTTTTTTGTCAACCACTCAACACTCTAATGATATCTATAAATTTACTGTCTTTATTATCTACATGAGTTATATTTATATATAAGTACTAAAATTGTAGCAATCAAACTTATGATATTGACAGACCTGCCTAGTGCTACGAAAATTTCGTAGTACCACGAAAAAATGCGAGAAAAAAGTACTGACTACGAAACTACG
>JASKDV010179069.1:0-22040 GCA_032466395.1 Aegires albopunctatus
TGTTTACATGGCAGTCTAGGAAAACCCTGATATCACCAAAGTAGTGGACATGGGTAAATTCAATACAACAACAACAAAAATTATCATTTGGGATATTAGTGGAATTATAGCAAATAAAATACAAACACAAACACACACAATTAGCTTTTTGCGTCTCTTCGTACCGGCTAGTCATTGAAGGCTGCTCGTCTGTATGTACCTCTAGTCTCTCAAGGCCATTTGTCCGTACGTACTACTAGTTACTGAAAGCACTCTTCCCTACATACGAATAACCGCTGCCTTTGAAAAAAAAACTATAGACTGAAGATAAAACATAGAATGTTACCTTGTCGTGTGATGCAACTATAGGTCACAGGTTTCAGACATCTGGCAGGCCAGTACAATCCAAACTCCTTCTCAATCCCACGGGGGGCATACAGAGGTGCGATGCTATTAAAGGCGCTACACTCTAGCATACTGACAAGATCTTTCTCTGCCTATACCCATTTTACACCTGGGTACGGTGAGGAAATGCATGTAAAGAATCTTTCCCAAGAACCCAACATCGCGCCCAACCGGGATTCGAACTTGGGACCTTTCGATCACCAGCCCAATTGTCTACCACAAGACCACAATGCCACACATTGTGTCACATGTATGTTACCAAGATTATACTGATCTTATTTAATAAGCGCCTTGCTCTGATGCAACGAAGTATAATGTATCTTCTTTGTTGCTATGCTCCTCGCTGGATTCAGTCATAAGTTGTCATAGTTTTTTATTTTCCCTCTATCATTCAAAATTCCAAGGATATTGTCATTAATGATAGTTTTTGATGTTTTTAATTTTAAATGAGACTTGCTTATTCCTTCAAAAATCATGGTGCCAAGAAAGAAAAAAAAGTGTATACACAGTTAACATTTGAAATTAAGATAAATGGGAGCCAAGTGATGTACAAATTGAATATTTATTTCAATATTTCAATATCCTTTCCATCCATGAATGATCCAACTGTTGCATTTTATTCCCAGGTTTTCATCTATCGTCACAATAATAGCATATCTGTGGACAAGACTGCAAAATCAGCTTTGAGCTGATAAGATAATCAGATGATGTCCCTTTTTTGTTTTGGACTCCTTTCCCCAAACACCCAATTCCCCTATAACCTATACTGGCTCTAAATGGAATCCAATTGAATATTTAAATCAGTGGGAAAGATAAAAGCTAACCAAAAAATATTTTAATTGAACTGTCCTGATAATTAAAATGTGAAATATATAAGATGACTTGCAGGTTAATATAATGGGTTATTAACATTAACTATAACATCCCATGGGCTACATTCACTGATACATTCCTAGAGGCTCTTCTTTTCATATGTGAAATTGTTATTGATTTTTAAGAGATAGATCTATCATAATCTATCCATGAATGATTTTGAAGGTTTTTGCTAAATCATAATTTTGATTTTTTATGGCATGTTTTTGTCATTGTCTACGACTAGTGTTAGTTGTTGCATTACAAATTTGCACATGATTCTTACAACCTGAAACGATAGTTATTACTGTATCATTTACTGTATCCATGCTTTGATGAAGATAACCAAAATCCTTAACTTTTAATTAAATTGTATTTTTGAACCTAAACATCTACCTAAATGGGACCACCAAGTTGCATGGAATGTCAATTCTTGGAGTTTATGATTTGCATTTTTGAAAAACATTTTTGCTGTATGAAATGTTTTTGTTTTTCATTTACTTGTTATTTTAAAAAAATTAATTTTCAAACACATTTTGATATTAGTGATTTAAGTTATTGTTGTCAGAAATTGTTTGTTTTAAAGATGTAAGTGACATTTATATTGATGGAATGCATTTGATACAACAATTTAGATTCAAAAGAAAAGAAAAAAATTTCTTTGTAAAGCGCCTTCCTTATCAAGGCAACAAAGTATTTAGTAGTATTTTATATGTATGAAAGCAATGCTTTGCACATAGCTGTTGCATTTGAATGCAACATTTGATTGAACGAATTTATCACATTTGCCTAAAGTATTTATGTATTTATTGCAGCATTGTCATGCACTATTTTAATGGTTTAATTTTTGTACCTTTTGCCAACTTTTTGTATTTGTATGAAGAGGTTTGAAAAAAATACCTTATGTTTCTCTTATTATGTACATTCATTTTTGTCAATTGCCTTTCTTTTCGTGGACTTTTCATGCAAATACAGAAATTCTTACGAGAACAAAAACACGATCAGGTACCTCTTTCCCATCAAGTCATTATCATAATGTGGGTCATCAGGGTTTTTTATATGGGTTTTCTTATTTCTCTATACATTTATATATTTATCCTTTATTCTTGTACTATGTAATTATTACTATGATAGAATGGTTTGGATCATTTTTAGTAACCATAACTTTGTGGGTTTTTCACCCTCTATGTCTTTAAGATTTCAAATTTGTGTTAATTTCTCAAGATTTGCCCTCTATACTATTTGCGCCAGTTGGTTCCAACAGCAAACCCATAAAATCTTGTTTTGATTTTGTTAATCTTAGGACTTCTTCATTTAATTTGAACTTCAGGTTCTGCATTTTGTCTATCTCATTCACAATATTTGCCTGACCACTTATTATATCTGTAAACTATTACCATCATTAATATTAATATAATCATCATTTATTGATGAACACATCAGCTCCATGTATTGGTCATGTTTTTCAATCCACAGTAAGTTTTAATGAACAGTATTAGTTTGCTAATTATTAAGATAATTACTAACCAAATTGATTGAGAGTTCTTTCTAGTGTGTGTGTGTGTGTGTGTGTGTGTGTGTGTGTGTGTGTGTGTGTGTGTGTAAAGAACATGGAGAGAGTTGTCTAGCATATTGATCGTATGAACTTTATTGATCCCAAACTTGTTAGACAGCTTTCTTTTTTCAGCAGCTAATTCTAGATAACAGATTAACTGATTCTACCCACAGCACGAGATAACTCCTGCGGCACGACCTACTTTCGTAGACAACGCACAAGTTTACTCGTACTTAGTGTGTTATGTGACTGGACCAAGCACGAGTATACTCGGATTTTCACCGAATGTTATTGTTGGATCTAGAACTCTTTAATTTAGTAAAAATATGAAAAGGTACTGTGTCACATGAGCTCTACTAGAGCGCTCCTTTTCAAATCTAACATTTTAACAGTTTTTCAGTTCATATTGTCAATTTTTATCGTTTTTCTTCGTTGTATTGCGATGGCGAGTTGCTCACGTAATATTAGCGCTCAGGATATTATCAGGGAGATAAATATGGACTCTGATAGCGATGATGGAGACCATTTATTAGAAAATGCATCAAATTTAGTCGAATCTAGATCTAGTTGAACTGAGTCGAAGTCCAAAATTTTTATTTTCGCATTTATTATTGCTGTGGTGTACTTTACTTTTTTTTTTGCCTTCGAAGAGCATCGTACACTGTTGTGTTATTATATTAAAATCACTTTTCATTGTAAAATTATAGAAAAAAAAAGTTTTTGTGGAGAATCCTCAATGAAACTTGTCAGAAAATATTATTCAATTATCTTTTAAAATAAGGAAGCTAGGATTGTTTGTCTTTGAGAGGTCCAAAAATGTAAACACAGGCCAGGACAGCTGGTCCAGGGTGTGTGGTCACTACCTGCACTGCTGGCCTGTGACCTAGAAAATATTATGCTGCAATTTTGTGAATGACTGATGATAGCTAGACATGATGTATTTTTACAGGTCTGTGTTTTTAATGTTGCAGAACTATTTATACTTAAGGGATCTATGCATTTGTGGATTCTATAATCTAAAGCTCTTATAATCTTGGAGAAAGATAAATTAATTGAATGTAAAGAAGCAATAATTGAAATTCCTTTTGAAATACAGATTAAAGAACAAGATTTTGTGAGAGATTTATTTAAACAAAAAGTTTTTGGCCATTGCTCAATAATAAGTGTTTTATGTTAGGCAGGGGTATTTATTTTGAGATTCAAATGCTTGTCATGTGTAACAATAACACTGTGAAGAGCTATATCAGTGTGTCATATAGAGCTAAATTCCTGTGTGATAAAAGAAATCCTTTTGTGTAGAAGTGCACCCTTATTTCTGATCAAACTTATTTCATATCCTTACATTTCACTTCATTAAATTGCAAACACTTCAGATTTTATTTTGTATGATATATTTCTCATTTTTAATGTTTGATTTGTTTTGATTGAAGTAATTTTAAAACAGTCTTCTTTTTCTACATTTTATAAAACTATGCCGCTCTGATTTTATTTTTTATTATTTCATGGCCTATCTTACAGTTTTCATTAAAAGGAAGAGGTTTGAGGTGGTGCAAAGACAATCCTATCTCATGATTATAAGAAATCTATGTGGTCATTGTGCGAGTAGTTCATGAGGCAAGGGATTCAGAGAAAGATTTATTTACATCATGATTCATATGCTGCTATACAATGCTTTATGACAGATTGATTCAAAGGCTGCTTGGGTATAAAATTTAGCTTTGATTATTTTGTTTCTCAAATACAATCACCTTCTAAAATATCAAATTTTCCCAAATTATTTCTGTCCAGAAATGTTCAAAATAATTTACTAAGATCCTAATTTGGTTTATTTTAAGAATGGTTTTCTGTTAGTATAATATGATATCAAGAAAGCAATTTGAATTTCAAAAACATAAAGTGCAAACTAACTAGTTATATCACATTGATGCTGTATTGCATGTATTTTGACTGTATTGTCTCCATTGTTGTAGTGGTAGGGGGCAGGATTGGTGCAAGGGTTACATTTTCCTTTGTTTTCTTTAGTGAAGGAAGTAACAGTCATTATCTCTTAGAATTGGGAAGTGCTGTAATATATTACATTACCCTAGTCCTGCCACCCATGACATGCTCTGGGTTTGTGCCTATTATACTGTAATTTTTTTCACCGTAAATCAAGAATGATTCACAATTCCCTGAATTCCTGAGTTGTCTTTGCATAAGTTTCACATTCTAGGTGAGCTTATAAAATGGATGCATTTTTATGATCACACATGTAACAAGCAAATTCCATTATTAAGGAATGGTTTTATTTTTTTATTTTCATAACATGTCAGTTGGTGATATCATTCCACCAGAAAGTTTAGGGTTACTTTTTGAAAGATTATTAAGCTACATACTCCTACCCTAGAATAAATTGTAGGTTTTGAGGTCACGTCTGCTGGTATTTTCCAAAATCATTATAGAACCTTAATATAAAGGAACCATCTTTTTTGAAGAGGAAAGTCACTGAATTTCTTACAAGCAAGATATCATGACATGATTTCCAAAATTGTTGCTAAATTGAAAATGTGATTCAAATACATGTGATGCATTCAAAATATGGCGCAAGAAATGGGATGAAAATGAAATAGGATGTGGATGATTATTAATGATTGTTTCTTTGTTTTAAACTTTTAAGATTGATGCTCTTTATTTTTTAAAACTAGTAAACCCAAGCCTCTCTCTTGGAAGAAAAGTTTGTAAACATTATCAATAGAAGTGACATTCTCAGGGCTCATGGATGCATTGAGGAAATGTCCATTTTTTAAAAATTGTGGGAGTGTTCATTATCCCAGGCTTATCAAAATCTCCACTTTTTGAATGATTTCGTAAAAAATAGACATTTTTTGGTAGATCTATTGCATTAATGCACAAATTTTGAGTCAAAAACCATGAAACTTTATTCAGTAGTATTTACAATTTAGTGTACAGAAGTGTGCTCTCTCTCTCTTCTTGGATTTATAATCAGTGCTGATAATCTTCCGTGGATTTCCACTTTTTATGTATTTCCGCGAAGTTTCGAACTGCTGTTGTCTGTGACCTCAGCGCATAACTGATTAATGTATGTACACACTTCCGAGTACAGGAAATCGGAAATAGTTGGTACAGCAAAATTGACCGGTATTGATTCTCGAGCTAAATTCACTCTGTTATCTTTGCACTTATATTTATATCGTATTCAATACCCAATACTCGGTAGGCCTAAAATTCCTATTTCAATTTTAAGACTGTCAAAACTGTTATGCTTATCAAGCTCGCGCCATTAGGCTACAACAAAGATGTTTTTGCTATTCGCTCATGTGTAGATCAAGACCTATTCTTCGTGAACGTTTTTGATTCCATTCCCAAACTAGATTTCTAGATTTCTCTATCTAGATTCTTGCTCAGCCTAACGTGTTTTGTTTATGACAGCTCTCCTGATATTTTTTCATAATGAAGGAATTTATCTAAATCTAAGGCTGATGTCCTTAGAATCAGGGAAGTGGACGAAAATGTCAAAAACAAATTTAGAATTTCATGGTTGGACGATGAAGTGACTCTTAAAAATAAAAATAAAAACAGTGGTAATGAGTGTTTCTATTGGAGATTCGATTGTAAAAGTGGATGTTCCAGGCAAGGTAAAATGTAAATTTTGCAATCATCTTATTAATTATGGCATTAGGGGAAGAGTTGCTATCACAGATCACCTAAAGTCAGCCAAATATGTTGCAGAAATAGAGCACAGAAAATCGAATTACACACTTGGTGCAGAATTTAGGCCTGCCCAGAAAAAAGGCACCTGCACTTTTTCCCCTTTCCTAAATGTATGTTAAAATTAAAATCTTGGGGTTGGGACACGCTCAGAAAATTTTCCTCTTTTTTAAATTTTTTTCTCATTATCAGCACTGATAATAAAATAATAAGTTATCATTGTTATCATCAACCTCATATAATCTTTAGTATTGAGTGGAGTAAAATCAGATTATGAGTAATGATCATTTGAGTCAGAAAAACCAATAAATGAATAAACAAACAAATAAATAAATAGATAAATAAATAAATAAATGAAATGATATGAAGAAAAACAGGAAAAATTTGTTTATATGACAATTTAGAAACCAATGAATTGAGATATTCAAAATTCTGTCAATTTTACTTTGAATGTGTTGCATTACTTTGCCTTTATTTTGCTGTGATCTATTCTAAATTTCCTTTTACATTATGGCTCCAATACCATAAATATTGACTGATTTTAAAAATTACATTTTCATCAAGCATGCTGGTGTTTGTATTGCCTTATTTTAGTTTACAATTCATGATATGAAAGAATTAATGTTAAAGAAAGAATTGGTCAAAAATTTCCCGTATGAAATATTCCATTGTCAATGAAATTTTAGCTTTATAAGAAAAAAAAACAACAAAAAACAAAACATTTTTATATCCACTATATTGTTTTTGTGAGTTTGTCATTCTATGCAGAATTGAAGATATGAATAAAAATGAATGTGAATTAATGTTCATTGCATTTGCCTTTTTTAATTAAAATTTTGAATTTTTTTTCCATTTTATGTATCAGCTATAAACTTAACAGTGCCAATGAAAAGGACAAGATTTGCAGTCAATGAAGTCAATTTATAGAACTATTTTATTGGTAAAGCAGGTTACAATGTGTTTAGATTTTGGTTTAGCTAACTCTTTTTAAATGAAACGAACTCCATTAGGACCACAATAATGGTACATTGTTGCCAGAGGAAAGTCATGTGATCAGTGATAATTCATTACTCTGTGATGATACATATACCTGCTAAAACTAATACAACATTTACTGAATAATTCCCCTTTTTCTGCAAGCACAACACCCTAACCATGATCTAAGACAAGTGAAATGTCAATCACAATGTAGTCTCCTCAGTCTCAAGCTACACACATACAATTCCCAAACATTATTATTACATCTACGTGGATTTTAATTGGTCGAAGAAATCATATACTTAATAGGTTTTCCAATAATTGGACAGTGGAAACCAGTGGGAGTGAATCAAGCCCCACCCATTGTCATTGCTCATTGTCTTTCATATTACCACTACCTTATTCAATGGGGCAATAACTTTAAGTCTCAGAATCAGACATGGTGATCACCTGCAAAATGCCAACATCTTTAGATCTAAAGATACGATGGAGAATAGTACCTCGTCATATGATGCAACAATAGTTTCCCAGTACAATCATTTCTAGAAAGGATGGGTGATGCACGATCAGGTGTGAACATCTGGTTTCTTGATTCCACGAGACCACGGCGATCTTTTACAACCTTCGTACCACTTGCCCATGATAATATTATGTCATAGAAGGGGTCCATTAAAAGTCAGAGTTTTGATACTATGGAAAAACAAGTAAGTTGTAAAAATGGTTTTAAATTAAAAAATGTCCCCAAAACGGTCAGTTGCATCCAAAAATACGTTTTAGCCGACTTCATTGTAGACCAGGTGTTTTATGAAGAAAAAACTTTGAGACTTTGGACATAGAAAAAGGTACTTGCTGCCGAGTGTACGTTATATACCGGGTACATTGAATTGAGGTTTTACTGTAATGAATTGACAGGTTGTTGGATATGATGATTTGCATTTGGACATAGCATTTGGATATGGTAGTTCTGGACAAAGTTTTCTATTATGCGCTGCATCCCCTGTTTGTTACAATTACAGTGTCACCAATCTAGTCAACAACATTTCAATCCGACACTATCTGTATTGTTTTAACATCTTCTTCCACCCTTTTCTCCTGCCCTACCCTCTAGAAATAGTTTGAAATCGAGGCTATTTCTTTTAAAATAGCTCTTTTGTTTATAAACTTTCAAGTGTAGCTTATCTTCATTTATTCTTCTCCTTCAAATATTACAGTCTTCTTTTAGTGCGTGCTTTGATGGATCCTGCTGCTTAATCGGCTGCTCACTTTACCAGTCAGGACAGGTACCCTTCCCTGTTGCCTGTAGGGAGATGACGGGTTCAGGAAAACCTGCCGACTATATTAGCGAGTGACTCTATAGTTTCCCCAATACTCACAAAGGATAAAGCCATCATACCATGATAAGATCCTCTGGTACTGGCTAAACTGTTTGCTATGTGTTTGTGAACCCAAATTTTCATATGGATCAATAAATATTATCTTATCTTATCTTATTACGGTACTTGGGCCTGGGACGTGGCATTTGAAGGCCGGCCCCATTGGCCTATACTCTTGAGGCAGTTACGCGGTTTTCCTAACTCCTTATGAGTGCTTCCCATACGCCCCCCCCAAATTTAATAAAATAAAATAGGAGGATATTTGAAGCAGGTATTGTGTTAGCTAATCAATTGTATGAAGATCTAAGTATTTCATATTGTAGCCTTTGTTAAAGAGTATCAACACTTTCACTACTTTAAAATCTGGATTCAATCTATTCCACAACCTTGCAGTGCTAGGGAAGAAAGAATGCCTATGGCAATCAGTTTTAAAGGCAGGGTTGTTAAATGTCTGACCGACTGATTCCTCGTTCTTCTTTTACTCTTATTTAGTTCATTTATAGGGATATCTATTTGACCATTGATTGCTTTAAAGAATAAGACTATTTTCTTTCTAGCCCTTTTTTAATCTAAGGGTATCCAGTCCAACTGTTTCATGTTATGTAAAGTGCGACTATCTTCGCATGAATAGAAAATGATTAAAAATTGTGCTGCTTTTTTATATACTTTCTCTAAACTATTTATTTGGGTTTTAAAATGTGGGTCCCAGACACAGCATCCATATTCTGAAATTATTTTAACTAATGTGTATTCTTACATCTACATTTTCCTTTATTTTATTAATAATAACAGTAGTTAATCGCAATTTCCACTTAATTGCAACTTTTCTAAAGATACAGAATTAACTCTATATAAAAGTCACTGGTTAATCGCAACTAACTTTGGATAATAGCAACACCCTGCATTAAATTTCTGGTAAACATTTATCTGATTTCACATTCTAGCTGATGTTCATGTCTCTCCGCTATCATAGTCTAACAACCATAATAATACAATAGCTTTACACAGAATGTGGGTCTAGCAGGCAGTTAAAAAACACCATTGTCTCTATGCAAGGTGAGGCAGCTCGCCAGGCTAGCGGCTGAACAAAGCGTGCCAAATTGATGAATGTTAATGAACATTCGTGAGTCCGTTGAATGTTTGGCAAACATCAACCTTGCTGAGATGAGGCTTCTATTGTTTATTTAACCATTGTCTTTACGTGTCCAACATTTAAGCCCCACCACGAACCTCTCTTTAGATAGGATGATTAGACCCTACCTATTGCGTCTTCTCATTTCTGACAGACATCAGTCTTTCCGGATGTGTCGCCTCTCCTGGTCTTTTTCTATTCCTGTTCTCAACACTTTCAATTTCCTCTCCCATTGAAGGATTGACTTCTTAGAGGGAGCGTTGCACATTTGATGTTGTATTTTGCATTGAGTTTGTGTCACCTTCAGAGGTAGGTAGGTAGGTAGGGGTCATTTGACGTCCCTTTGGTAAAGCTGCAGGGTACGCCGAGCTGACAGAGAACCGTTCGTTTGCTAGTATGGAGAATCACCGATGACACGCTCCATGTGAGTGAGCCATCGGGTTCGCAGCGACTTTGCCTAATAATAATATTAGATCTAGTCCCACCTTCAGAGAGTAAGTCTTTATTTTTATATGACCACAGAAAGCCTTCCACTGATCTGTCCAGATTCTTATGGCTTCTTATGAATTCCAGTTGAAATAAGGTGAAAAAAAAAATTTGGATGATGAAGATAATGTTATTGTTAGCTAGGCCCTTATCACAGCAACAACGTCAGCAATAAACAATAAGCACAACATTGTGAGACATCACCATGTTACAGAATGGTGTGATGGGAATATTGCTAATGGATTCTGTGAAAACCCAAAAGGATGAGTTTTTGGTGTGAAAATCCAACGGTTAAGTTAAAGTTAAAAGTGCACCTATATAGTGCTTATTGTCAAGGGACCTCCGCCTCTAAGTGCTTTACAATGACTTTCAGACATAATCTTTGATTTGAAATTGTAGAAATTTGAAATTGATTTGAAATTGTAGAAATTTGAAACTTTGCACCATATGTTCACATCTATTCTTCTATACAATGATGAAATTTCACTGAGAAACTATGTTTAAGTTCATGTGCAATAAGGACGAATGAGGTCTAACTTTTTTTGAGTCAAGGCCAGGTAGCTCAGTCGGTAGAGTATTAGGCTGACAAACTGCGAGCCCCGGATTCAAACCGGCAGATTTTTCTCGTGGCTTTCCTGTCGACTCAGCAGTGAATGGGTAGCTAGATCTCTTGAGATTCGTCGAAAGTAAAGTCGGCGTGGAAAGCAATGGCAAACTACTACACAAAGCAACAAACCTTAAATAATTGGGATTTCACTCCTGATTTTCTCTACGCTCAGTAATGAGAATGGGAAACTTTACTTAAGTATTTATATTCATTTATTTTCATACAAAGTCTTTGATGAAAATAGAGTAGGCCACAATGTCATATTTTTGATGATTAATAAAATAAAATTTCATGGAATCAACCATAAATCAAAACAAATGTCTCTTTAAAACAGTTTATTTTTTACAATAAAGTTCTTTATGTGTATTAAAGTATTAAAGAACAATAATTATTAACAATTGAATAGATTTCACATTTATGGCATTCAAATTGGTCTTTAACAGCCAACATTCACATAGACGGCCATTTGGTGTTGCAAGGGTATTACATGTATTCAAATAAAGACATTCACATGGAGGAGATATGATACAGCTTTACATAGGTTGATAACAATTCCATAGAAAATAAATTTATTTTATTATTTCATTATGGCATTATATTAAAACCATTTATTACCAGGTGACAAGAATAAAGTCAGTCCAAATGAATTGCAACAAAGCAATCATAAACAAAGATATAAATACCTAACTCTACATCAATTTGGATTTATTGTGTGAAAATAGCATCAAAATGCAACAAGCACAACTGAAGTTGTAGGATATGTTCGAGATGCCTTTCTTTCGAGCAAGGCACATTCTGACACGTTCAATGAAATCAAAAATCAATCTTTGAAACTGCACGGGGAAAATCTCAAGGTGTGGATACTTTCAAATTTTCTTTCAAAGCATAATAAATGTTATCTTTTGAAAAACTCTTTTCATTGTTTTTTCATTGCATTAAAGAAGGTTACACTAACAATTTTTTTTTTTTTAATTTTGTGAAAATTGATCAAAAGCCATTATGAATGCACAACAATTCTCATTGACAATAGATGTTGAATTAATGCAGTATTAAAATGAATGAGGCAGGCAGATGGTGATTTCAATTTCGCTCTATCATACTATATGTACTCTATATGTGAAACATGAAGATTGACAAAGGGAGAGAAGACTGGACATTTTCCAGAAAAAATATCTTAAAAGGGTGTTTGGCATCCAATTCAACATCATATCGCAAACAACAAAGTGTTGGAGATAGCTGGAATGAGTGGAGTGAGCGAGGAGGTGAAGAGGAAAAGATAAATCTGGATTGGTCATATTCTCCAGAGAGGCCCTAATGATGATAGTTACATTGCCCTAGAATTAATTAAGGGAAGAATAAGAGAAGATGCCCAAAAACAACTTAGTAGCAAATCGTTGAAATGGGCTGCAGGATGGACATCTTCGACAGCAGCTTGCCAAGCAGCCTTGGACTAAACTATGTGGAAAGCTAATGTCATGGCACTGAAAGAATTAAGAAAGAAGGAAAATGATGAATGAGTATGCAAATAATCATTGTTCCAATCTTGAATATGTTCAAGAAGTCGTTGAAGACATTTATGTTCTAATCAGAAATTACTGACTTATCATTTAGCTTTTGTTTTTAAACCCTTGTCAATATTTTTTATGTGAACGATTTATGTTGCCAATGTCTGTATATCTTTATTATTAGTGCCAGAGCTTCTTTACTATGAGAGGTTGGCACTATAGCAAATGTTTACTATTAATATTATTATTATTGCTAGTATTATTATTATTGTGTGAAACATTAAAACGCACATTATGAGGATTTTAAAATCATGGTATTTATTTACTATTAAAAATGACTTGTGGTTGGATAGAGAACTATGACCCTTAGTGAAAGGGTGACTGTAATGACAAGATAACTAAACCCTTTAAAACAAAGCTGCGATAATCAAAGACTGCAGCAAATTGGGTCATTATATATAATTGATGTCCTGCATTCCACATTCTTGTGGCATAAAGGAGTCAAACAGATTTAAAATAATAACATAATTTTGTGTGTAAAGTATTAAAGTATAGTCTATGTGTTGTGCACCACTCTAGTGTATTAGATTTCTCATAGATGATAAAAAAACAATAAAATACATTCCAGCCTGTAAAAATAAAATTCATAGTAGAAACTCTTTAAGGAAAAGGAGATCCCATATTTTTTCTTGATGTCATGGCTACATGAAACACAGTACCTACAAAGATCTATCTCAATATGAAAACAAACAAGCAAACAAAAAACCCAACGATTCCAACCAATCCTAGAATACTGATGGCGTGTCCGGGACACACATCATAGAACCCAAATAAACAACCAACATGTAGATAAAGTGAAAATATAAAAATGTAGCACACTAATAACCAAGAGCTATTCAAACATGCCACTAAAAAGTGGAGACATAAAGAATAACAAAAAATAAAGCAAAATGATATATACAGGGTGTCGGGAAAAAAATGGTCATTTTCAAATGCTAATACAATCAACAAATATTAACTGAGCTTTGTGTTATAAAAGTCATTCAAAACAGTATCCAATGGCATTTCGTGTGATATCCAGCATTTTTCATTTCACGAAAAAATTGCAAAAAGAAAACCTAGTCATTTTTGGTAAAACGTCATTCTAAGAACATGAGAAAAAGCAACAAAATGAATTCAGCCCCTCATTTTAAAATCAGTGATGTAAACAAGAGTTCCAACATATTCTGGAATAAGGAAAAATCAGACATTGTTAGTGAGAAGCCTCTGCACAGCCCAATCGTTGCAGCGTGGTGTGCATGAGTTGCAGCATTGTAATTAGGCCGCTTTTCTTTGAAAACTGAAATGGTGAAACATTGACTGTGAACCAGGTAAACTACTTGGCGGTGCTAAGAAAGTTTTTCACTACCATGAGAAGGAGACATCTAGACCTAGCAACTGAATGGTTCCAACAAGATTGTTCAACCACACACACGGCACACAATACACTTGAACTACTGCGTGAAAGATTTGGGGAAAATGTCATCTCTCAAGGAACTGTTTGGGCTTCACATTCTCTACACCTCACCACTTTAGATTTCTTTCTATGGGGCTATGTGAAAGATCGCGTGTGTATGAACATTCACCAGCCAATCTTGAAGAGCTAAAGGAAGAAATTCGGCGAGTTATCGACACAATTAACTCATTCAACCCTGAGTATACTCGGTTTCGGCCAACATAGCGTTAAGTCCTACGACCGAGTATACTCGGTTTTGTGTATGTACCATACAGTACGTTTCAAAAGCCGTAGTATCTGAGCACCTGCCTGGCTGCCAGCCATAGGGCTGAATGAGTTAATGAAAACTTTGTTCAGCGAGTTCGACTTTGTGTGCAACGGAATGGTCAGCACTTTGAACACCTGCTTTGACTTATAGTCAAGAGAGGTGTGAAATTTTAATTGTTAAGCATTTCATATCAAACAAAAGCCATTGGATGATATTTAAGTATATGTCACTCACTTAATCATATTCAAATCCTGAAAGAGTTGATATCCCGGACATACTGTATATGTACAAAAATGACAACATGCTAAAGACCGTTGATTGCTTGGTTATCTCATGCGTACTATATACACCGGAATCTTTATTCTTGTCCATAAACATATTGTTTTCTGCTTCTTTACATAGCACGTGTGTATTATATTACGTTTGCGGCGCTGTCCTTACGGCTGACTCTCGGTGATGGCATGAATGCCAACAGACAAATTTCCCTTCTGGGATGAATAAGTGGAATTTTATTTTATTGCTATTATATTGTGTTCTTTTTCTGATGATTTTGTTTTTGTTTCATTTTTTCTTTGTCAAATTATGTTTACATACAGTCTTTTCTTGCCAATGAACATATTTTTTTTATCTTCTTCTTTATACAAATTATTCATTTATTCGTCGGCCTACTTACTTACTTACTTACTTACTTACTTACTTACTTACTTACTTACTTATGCCCATCACTCCTCCTGGAGCATAGGCCGCCAACAACAGTCCCCCAGAGTCCTCCTCTATCTTCCCAACCTGTTTCTAGTTGTATCCCATCTTTCTGATGTCTGCCTTAAATTCACAGCACCAGGTGTTTCTTGGCAATCCGCTTTTTCGCTTTTCTTGATGATTCCATGTTGTTGTTAGTGCCCGCCTGGTGGTGTTACTGACAGTTTTCTCAGGGTATGCCCAATCCATCTCCATCTTCTCTGTCGGATCTCACCTGAATCAATAACAGGTCATAGGGCCTACTTTATTATTTATTTCTAATTTATTTATCTCTTTGCACTGCTTTATTGTCTCCTCTTATTGTATTCTTCTTCTTTTTTTTTTTCATAACATGTCTAAGATCTAGTTGTGTTTATCAATTTGTTCCCTTTTGGCTTTGTTTGTTGTTGTTTATTTACTATGGTTGTTTTATTATTCATTAATTGTATATTTATTTATCTTTTAATTATTGGTAGGTATAAGATAACTGGCTGCATAAAATAATGTAGTATTCTTAAAGAACTCACAACACACAATTGTTGAGAGAGGTCTGATAAGGGGAAAATGGACAGGAAGTGATGCATCTTTTATAACTTAGTACTTCTGGTCATTTAGATTTTTTTATGTAAAACATAATTCTGAACCTCAATAGTAAGCCTAGAGCAGGGGTGCTCAACCAGTCGATCGCAATCTATCGGTCGAACTTCAAATGCTTGGCAGTCGATCGGGGGGGATGACTGCAGGACACACATTTGTCTTTTTGTCTTTGTATTTTGGCGGGTCATTTTTCTTGGATTTGGCGGGTTTGTGTTAGCCTTTTATTGTTTTGTTCACGCGAATGCGGGTGGAAATAATACAGGTGGCGGGACGGCAAAAATTTACCTAACAACGCTGACTGGTAGATCTCCGAAGGCTGGGAAATATAAAAAATGGATCCAATGTCAATAAAGGTTAAGCACCCCTGACCTAAAGATTCTATTGAATTCATTTTATTGTTTTACTCTCTTGTCTTGCATTGCCTTGACTTTTCTAGCCCGTGACCAAGGGTCTTGGGGGAACCACAGAGGCTGCTCTGCACAGCTCACTCCATTTATTCTGGTGGGTTTCTGGAGAGGGTCTGGCTTGCTTCTGAAGTCATCCTTGTTCACTTTTGGGTGTAAGTTATCTTTCCGTTGTTTGTTTGTTTTGTTTTGTTTTTTTGTCTGCCGGGTCTCCTTTTACCATTAACTGTGCCCTGGAAGATGGTCTTAGCGAGGCGATTAGATCGTGTCATGTGGCCAACCCACTGGAGTTTCCAAGTTGTGTCTTGACACTGGCCAACATCTCTTCGTAAGGCCCAATTTGTTTCATGACACTGTGGTCAACAGCTCTTCGTAAGACCTAATTTGTGTCATGACATTGTGGCCAACAGCTCTTCGTAAGGCCCAATTTGTGTCATGACACTGTGGCCAACAGCTCTTCGTAAGACCTAATTTGTGTCATGACACTGTGGCCAACAGCTCTTCGTAAGACCTAATTTGTGTCATGACGAGTTGTCGAATTGTTTCGTTGGTGACACGGTCAGTAAAGCTGATGCCTAGGATCTTTTGGAAACTTCTCATCGCCATATGATTGCATTTTCTTCTCCTGTTCGGCTATCAGTGTCCAAGTACCACATGCGTACAATTACTAGTACTCTCTGTAAACATTTTACTGACAATTATTTCATCCTTTCCAATGCTTACATGTTAATTGAAACATCTAATATTATTGATACTATTTTAATGATCGTTATTAATGTGAATAATATTATTTTCTTATTATTATGATTATTATTATTATTATCATTATTATTACTATCATCATTATCATTAGTATTGTTGTTATTATTATTATTAACACAGTCTGTAATCTTTATGTAAATGAAGTAATTATTGAATTATAAAAACAAACAAACATGCAACTTGTATAGCGTATCAAATAGAGTTGGGTTCAAAACCAGAAGAGATAACACTATTATCTATGGGCAACGTAGGAAATGACAATATTTAATCATTTGCTTATCATAAGCACATTAACATTTAACCCTGTAGATTTCTTTGTGATTTTTACATGTACATGTATCAGCTTTCAATAAGTTTCAAATAATAGAAATTATAAATACCACTTTGTAACCTGTCTGATGTTATAAATGTTTTGGTAGCGAACTATCTTGCTAATACATAGATAGATGACAGAAAGCCCTCCGTCGCTCTTATTTGACCATCGATGCAGCATGTTGCACTGCGCCTGGGCAATGTATTGCCAGGAAGTGTGGTTGCCCAGGCACATTATCTTTCCCTCAGATCTTGATTTTTCTGGATTACTCAGAGAGAAAACGTCAAATAATAGTCTTGAGTAGGAGAAGCTTGTAGGGGTGTTTCTCTAAATTACACCACAGTAGGAATTGAATGTTGCCAGGGTGGCGGACCGGAACGGCCTGCTCTTATCGATTTTCATCCACCGAAGGTTCTTTTTTACATGAGCAAAGGCGCATGGGACCTCCGAGCTTATCGTCAGTCTCCGATAGACAGGTACATCCTGCTTACCACATGATAAAGGTAGAGAACAGTTTGCTAACAGAAAAGAATTGATAATCAGCGGCTCCACTGTATGCTCCTCAGGGAGTTGAGAACGTGTTGGCGTTAATTGGCCTGCAGTGGATATATTTGTTGATAAAAGTATTAAAAGTCTGTGTCTGCGTTTGGTGAGGAGATCCAAACTAGAGAATCCACCTTCATCTTCCTCAAACTTTAAAAGAAAAGGGGCTTTGTTCCTAACAACGTGGCCAAACTTTTACAAGCAAAATCAGTCTAGTTAATCAGTCTTGGGCGTCAGTGGCCTAGTGGTTAAGACAGTTCAAACACGAGAAAGTCAAGCTGCTCCACTCACCGAGTGACTTGGTGGAATCGTGTCCCGCAAGATACAAATTATCTCAATAATCACTGGTCATTGGCGGTAGTATGTCATTAGGTAAGATACTTTGTCCCATTTACCTCATTCGTCAGGTGTGAATGTGAACCTGGCCATTATGACAGCGCTGTCCCAGTCCGAAAATCGTAATTGCGGCTAACGAGCTGCTAGTCTTGTCCTAAGTATTCTGTGTTGCTGTTGATCAGGGGAGTGTAAAGACAATGTAAAGCGCCTTGAGCACGGTTATGCTGTGGATATTTGCGCTACATAAGAACTTCACTTTTTTAGTTGCCTTACTTGAATTCCATTCCAAATTGTCATTTTGTAGCAATGCAGTTTAGAGGTAGACATAAATATGAGTTTGTGAATGAATGAAAGGTCCCAGGGTTAATTACCATCTAGAAGTATTAAGTAATCCTTACAAAAGACTATTGACATAAAAATGCATTTTTATTACCATTCTCAGGTGTAAAATGAGAAGCTGGCTAAAAGCTTGAGTCAAATTTTGTCAAAAAGTTAGGGGAATCGGTTTCATAAATAAGTGCCACTGCATATCCCCTAAGGCTAGGCATGGAAGGATTGTAGAATGTAATGTAATGGCCAGCCAGCCAGGAATATCCAATAAAGCAGAAAATCCAATAAAGCAGAAAATCTAATCACTGAATGAGAATATGATCAATCTGTAGATTTTCACTATATCACTATATCTGGCATAATGAGTTAATTTTTAATATCACTCAACCGAAGAGCAGCATGACCAATGCTTTACTTGTACATACGTGCTTTATTCCACTTTATTTAACGAAAGAAACAGTGCTGTAATTTTTATTTTTTTTTTTCTTATGTCTATCAAATTATCATTCATTATCTTCTAGATGATGAAATAAAAGTTGTTGCTGAAGATGTGACAAAAGTTGTTGCTGCTATGTATATCGCTATCGTGTTTATGTCTTGTTTGTGGTTCGGGTCCCATATAATGCTGGCATACTTCAGTAAGTTATCCACGGTCTTCCTTTTCCTTTATGACCTTAGTATCTGGTATTATTAAATGCTCTTGAGGTCGCTGATTTGCTGACACGATGGCTTAATGATATAAAATAACTACCTTCACATTGTGAGAACAAGCAGAATACATATTACAGACATATATTATACGAATAATAATTTCGTTTTTCATAAATGCATTTATTATCATATAATCTAAGGCAACACAAAAGATTATGTTTTTATTTCTTCAATTTATGTATAACATATATCACAGATTATAACAGGATTGGATATGCTTTGATTTGCTATGATAAAAGAAGTCTGTTATTTTACAAACTAGATTAATGCTCAAAATAAATAAATACAAAAAAAAAAAAAAAAAAAAAAAAAAAAAAAAAAGAATTTGGATAAATTTTGGATAAATGTTATTCGAACAATCAACCATATTCCCTTTGAATTTAAATATAGAGGCAAAGTTTGGGCCTTTTTAGACTGTTAGACCAAGCTATCTGATGACTAGATGTATTGTGATATACAGTAGAGCACTGTTAAACCAAAATGTTTGGTACTGAAGAAATCATTTTGATTAAAACATATTTTGGTCTATCCATTTGTAAGGGGAAGTAACAAGAATGTTCAAACAATGACATCTTCTAGCAGCAGAAGTTCAGTTACAGTTCAATCAAAATCAGTGTTTGATAGATTTTATGCGATGCGAACTGTAGTGTGGTAAGGAACAAACTGATTAAAAACACGTGGTCTTGTAAGCTTACTAGTGGGGCATGCAGCAACCATTTCTAGACGTCCATTGTTTATCTACTTTCTATCTCTACCCTATATAACTTTACATCACTTTACAGTATTTTAGGTTTGGGTTTTCGTTTCAGTCATGTTGCGGGTGAAATTTGTTTCTGTTTACCGTTAGCAGTAGAACAAAGACAAAGGGGGCAAAAAAACGGACTTTTGGCTTATTTCGGTTTACCGCTATTTTTGGTTTAAGTGGGTTCTACTGTATACGATGCTAAACTCCTAAAACCATGGAAAACAGTAAAGCCCAAAGACCATACATTGCCTGTACACCCTTAGAAGAACTGTTGCCATTTTGACTTGAAGTCCCAAGGAAAAGGAGGAGATGGAGGTTAATTGATTGTTTTCACATTAAGCTTTATTTCACAGCCTCTCCATAAAGCCCGCAGGATCATAAAATGTTTACATATGTATATAAGTTCCAAATACTTTTACCTCCAATACAACAGCTGCCAAAATACAAGGTCTGTCTTGCAATGTTTTTTATTGGAATCTAAACAATTTCAAGAATTCATAAATGTGTGGACGCACAGGACAACTAGATCTGGTCACATCTCGCAAAAACTAATTTCATGCTAGACCCTTTCAAAGTCAAAATATGACATTTCATAGGAAATTTTGGGTTGAACAGAATCTGATAGTCCAATTATCAATCTTGATCTTGTCAGTAGATTCATCACAATAACAACCTTAACAAAATGTTCAATTTATTGTGTTTATATGAGGCAATCTATCTCCTTGTATTGTTGTTTTTTAACTTTTAACTCAATTTCCTCAAAATTGAAATGTACTGAATCGAAGCACTAAAAATTCCATAATTTTTTAACCAGTGAAGATATTAAGCTAAAATAAAATGCAAAATGCTCAGAAAAGATGAGGAATTTAGGTTCAATCATTATCTAAATTATCAATTTGGGATGGATGTGAAGGTTTTCCTGTGAACCCACACATGTGGCCATAGAAGACACTTTTTGCCAACAGAGGTGGATGTGACCAAAGCAGACTTCATACCATAAAACCCCTCTAGCCTTGCCAAAAGAAGAATCTTGAAAACAGGTTAAGCTCCTGAATAAAGAATTGTTGACTAGATCCGTGATTCTCAATCTGGATGAGATGGCATACTGGCATATTTTTAATGAGCCAACTATCAGTCAAGCTTGCCATGTGTGTGACACAACAGCAAATATGGCCTTGAAACGTATCGATTATTGTTGCTAATGTATAGTAAATAGTAGCGATTCAAATCTGACCTATCCAAGTCAGAGTGGTTAACACAGTTCGAACACTGGTCAACTGGGTGACTTAGTGGGATTGTATCCTGCTAGATAAAAAAATTTCTCGATAACCACTGATCATTGGAGGTGTGTCCTTTGGTAAGACACTTTGTCCCATCTACCTCACTCGACTCAGGTGTGAACGAGTACCTGGCTGTAACGACAACGTTGTCCATGTCCACAAATTGTAATTGCGCCTAACAGATCCTATGTGTTCTTTGTTGCTGTCAATCAGGGGAGTATAACAGTCGATGTACAGCACCTTGAGTCTGGCTATGTTGTGGATATGTGCGCTATATAAGAACGACTTTTCCTTCTTTTTTTAAGCTAAGGTCCTCAATATCAGAACTTTCCAAGACTAAGAGATAACACTGAATGATCTGATTATCTCCAAGTAATTGGAATCCAGAAGAAACAAAGGATGGATCCACCAAATCAGACTTGGCTTAGTAGCATTTAAACAGAAGCGAGGGCTGTCAGTGTGACAAGGCCCAGCTAAGAAAGTAATGCCAAAACCATGTCCACTGGAAGAGCTTTGCTGCAACCATATATTCCATGTGGCATCAAGAGCAAGAGTCATTAATTTAAAGAAAAATGTCAATGATAATACAATTATTCAACTATCAGTATTTCATATAATAGAACAGTTGACTTTTCTTCCTCTCCCTTTAACATGCCTCAGAAATTGTCGTTCATACATTTCAGCACTTTCTATGTGGGTCAAAGGGGGCCATGTGTTTTGGTCAACAAATGTACGGTCCTCTTCCGTTAAAGACAAGAACTTTTCTGTTTCGAATGCTTTAACACTTTCTATGTACGTCGAAGGGGGCCATCTGTTCTGTGAAACAAATGTACGATCCTCTTCCGTTAAAGACAGGAACTGTTCTGTTTCGAATGCTTTAACACTTTCTATGTACGTCGAAGGGGGCCATCTGTTCTGTGAAACAAATGTACGATCCT
>JASKDV010179070.1:0-12706 GCA_032466395.1 Aegires albopunctatus
CGTCACTCAAGGGAGGGTGGGCCACTATTTGACCCATAGCTGGGGGGCAGTTAGTGAATGGCATGTCGGTCCTCCGTTATTGTACCATTGCACCTAAGGGCCTGCTCTGCTCCTCTGTCCGGTTATACCGCCAGAGATCCGGTCGCGCCCACCAGCACGCTGCGAAAACAGGTCCCAGGACGAGTACCTGTGCTGTTTGGACACTTAAATAGTGAGGGACTATGGCAAGCATCGTATCATTCATACAACAAGAGCAATTGTATGTCCAGCAATTCAGTGATCACTATTTCTGGTTGAAGAGAGTCTAAGTGCACATCGGGTGCATATGTTGCGCTTCATCAACCCAGACCCTGATCGGGACCCAGTTATAATAGATAATGCATTAAGATGGAAAGACAAAAACAAATCAGTCTGCCTAAAAGCAAACAATACTCTAGCATATTCCTAAAAAGAAATATACCTCCAAAAAGAGCAATATTTCAAAACCTTAGTTAACCCTTGTACTGTGGAGCTGTCGGTGTCCAAAATACCCATGCTAATGAAATTTATAATTATCAAATTATTTCACTGGAATTTTCGGCACTAAAGTCTTTGATAAGAACAACTGGACGGCAGTTACACTTGTCCAGTTAGGCTCTGCCAACTAGTTTTCATCCTAAAAGTCACACCTTTGGAGGCAGTAATACTACTTTCAATACAAATTATTGTCAAACATGTTGCATTGAATTTTTCACATGTCTAGATAGCTTCTATGGAAGATATTAAATGATAATCGTCAAATTCCAAAATCGGAAGGAAAATAATGTTTTTGTGATAAGAAAAAATATTGATATAAATTTACAAACCTTTTGTGATTTTTAGATTTTTCCATTATTTGTTGGTCGATTTTGTAGATTGTGATATCATTTAACTTGTCTTGATGAGCAGAAACTAATGATCTTACTTTGACTTATAAAAAACCATTGTGTTGTTTTTTGCATTAGCATTAGCCACATGCCTCTCTTGGCTTCATAATTTATTCAGCAACCAACAGCGTTGTTACGAATATGTTGCATAACGACTACGTGTCTGAGGATGGCCAGTGCTGACTATCAAGATACAGACCTATTGTCTGATTGGTCATATTTTTTCCTCTGTCCAATCAATGATGGGCACAGAATTTTGGTGGGTTTACGGTAGTCAACATTGAGAAAATTAGTCGAACCTGTTGGGTTGAATATTTCACATGCTTATGAATTCTTATGATAATGACAACTGTCCGAATCCCATCAAAATCGGATGAAAAACAACATTTCTATGATAGGAAAAGAATTTGAAATAAGTTGTCAAGAATTTTATGAATTTTAGATATTTTCATATTTGTTGGCCAATTTTGTAGATAACGGTACCATTTTACTTGTCTTGATGAACCTAACGATTAGAAAAAACACAATTGTGCAGTAATCTGGTTTTTCTACGTGACTCTCTCCGTTTTATAACTTATTCATATAATACGGTTTTTATGGTTTACGAAAAAGGCAAAAGACAAAATCCAGTACCCACAGTACAAGGGTTAAACCCATTTTAGAATATGAATAGATAGTTTGGAGAAAGTACATAAAATTGCATCAAGATTTGTAACCAAGAACAATTCATATGAATATGGTAGCACAATACCTAACATGAAACAGTTGGGCTGGACACCCTTAGAAGAACAAAGAGCTAGAAATATAGTAGCAATATTCCTTAAAGCAATTAAAATTAATGTTCAAATAGATATCCCCAAATATGAATCGAACAAAAGTAACAGGAGAACCAAGAACTCAGTCAGACATTTGACATCCCTGTCTCTAAAAATGATTGTCATAGACAATTTTATTTCCCCTAACGCTGCTAGATTTTTTTATTGATTTTTTTTTTTTTGCGCATTGACAGTACTAGTTGAGTTTTGTCAGTTTATTTGAAGAAGAAGATGCATGGTTAAGAAATGTTATCAAGTATACTTTTTTTATTGACATTGTAAGTACTTGAAATTGGATTAGATGACATAATATACTCTACTTCCCATGGTTTAAATTAGAAATACTTTATACAGCAAATCCAGTACTATGGATCAAACGAAAAATATTAATTATTTTTACAATCATGACAATTTTTAAATTAAAATTATTTACTTATTTTTTGGATTGGAGTTTTGTCAACAACAAAAATTTTATTTGAAAACCCCTTGTTCCTTAAGCAAATGACACAGCTGAAACACTTAGCGTCCATTCGGTTGCAGAGTCTTTATTACTGTTCCTAGAATGCCTTGGCCAGCCAGTTATTCCATATGAATTCTACTCACAGTGTCTAGCAAGCTCAAATAATCTTTTGCTAAGTAAACAGGTTAGTAACCTATTAGGTGCACTTTTACAGCAGTGGTTCTCAAACTTTTCTGTGTAAGTATAGCAGTATGTTTTTGAGATTAATCAAATTTGACAGCATTCTGGGCGTTGAAAAGTCTCTCTGAGGTAGGAGTAATCTCATGACACACTATCATACTGCATCATAGTATTTGGGAACCTCTGCTTTACGGGGAAAGGGTTGTGAATTTTGAGTTTATTTACTTACTGGCTTGTCTGATTAAATATCTCTGTGTGGTTTTGTATTTTCTCTAATTAAAGTGTTGAATTTTCATATGAGATGATTATTTTGTTTATGGAATACAGAGGCCATATTTCCTTTTTAAGAACACTTACTTTTGGACATTCTGCAAAGTAATGGAAAGCTAATCAAGTTCAAATACCAGGGTTACATTACATGTTAACATCAGATGAAAAATGTATAGCAGAAGTTCAAAACCATTAAGGCCTGGCTAAAAAAAACTTTTAAAAGACCCGCTCCCAAACTATAACATATTAGAAATTATAAATAGAAACATTATATCAGATAACATATTTAACATATTGAGGGCAGGCATTTGGTCAGTTCTCTATGGGGGCTCCAGTGGCCGAGTAGTTATCTTGGTTCAAACTCCACTCACCAACACCGGTCAGCTAGGTGGATTGTGTCCTGCTAGATGCAAAGTTTTCTCAATAACTTCTGGTCATTGGTGGTGTGTCCTACAGTAAGACACTTTGGCCCATCTACCTCACTAGGCTCAGGTGTGAATGAGTGCCTGGCCGTTAAGACATCATTGTCAGTGTCCGAAAATTGAATCTGCACTTAACAGGTCGCCAGTCTTGTTTGTTCTGTGTTGCTGTCAGCCAGGGGAAATGATATAGTCATTGAAAAGCAATTAAAGGCTAAGTTCCCTTGGCAATGTGCTATATCAGTGCACTTTGAACTTTAACTTTATAGATGTTAATCCTGGACAATCCACTACAAGATCAAGAAAAAATTGGAGGCAGCAGAAATATGCTTCATAACAAGGATACTGAGAATATCTTGGCCAGAAAAGAAGTTGAACCAAGAAGTACTGGAAATGGCAGACACGGAAAGATCACTTATCAATTTAATGAGGAGGCAACAGATAGAATTCACGGGGCAAGTTTATAGAAAAGGAGGGATTGAATAACTTAGTAGGACATAAAAAATCAAAGGGAAAAAAAAGCTAAGGATGTCATAAACAGCTTGAATACTTGGGCAACTAAAAACACAATGAATAACAACTATTCACGAGGGCCTCGTGAGTGGGTAAGAGATGGATGGAAGATCATGACAGTCAATGTCTGTCCCAGACAAGACACCTGATGTTGATGATGGCCTTTTGTTTCCCTAAACTCACTATCTGCAGTTATAATAGATAGCCCAGTATAATGTGGAATTGAATACTATTCAAGCTTTTTTTTAATTTACAAATATATCCTTTAAACCTTTAAACATTCTGCTCCTTTAGAGCAACTGACTTTCTCTAAAGATTCCTATAAAATTTAGTTTGATCTGTATTGAGTATTTGAAGATAACTGATCGATTTGAGTTGCATTACCATTGCCACTTGAATGCATGTGTTCAAGAATTGTAGGTTTTGTGCTTGAAAATTTTAAGATTTATCCAGATTAATATCATTGTCATTAATCATAGGATTTGTCCAAATGTTCTCCTTTATTTTTCAGCTGATGTCCAGCCTGCCTGACTGTCATAAAAATGTGTTTCTCTACATTTGTGCTTTCCTTCGTGAACTTGTTATTCATGCTGATAGCAATGGTTTAGATATCAAGTTTTTATGTAAGTATACAACCTATAGTCAGATGCTGTGGTTAAGTTTTATGCCTAATGAATCCTGTAAAGATATAGGATAATATTACCATTCTTATCGAGGCAGGATTCCCATTCCATATTGCTTGATTTTACTTTTCTTATCCAACCTTTATTTCAAGCAATCATCACATTGTGTCAACACAATACTACCAGGCATTATGAAAATTTTGAGTATGTGGTCCAAATCACTTTGCTTGTTTTCACCATTTAAAAGAATTTCTATCAATCTTGACATTTGAACTAGAATTACAAAGTTACAATTAGCATTTTTGCCAAACTGCTCATTAATGATTGCACTATTTATTACATTTATTGATCAATTCCCATATTTGGTTATGTAAGTAAAAGTAAAACAGGATTATATGGCTCACATTTTTCCTTCTAAATATTCTAGCAACTATGTTTGGGGAGGTGATGCTCAGGCCTTCCCCATCTCACACCAATGTTACTCAAAAAGCATCGGCCAAGGAGAGGAAGTCAAGAATCAGAGATGAGGAGTCCAAGAAAGCAGCTTTCATGTATCACTTTATCTGTCATGAAATTGATGTTTGAGTAAAGGAACTTGGACAATGAGTTGAAGGAAGCAAGGATTTTTGTTGATTGAAAAGTTTGACATGAGTGGATGAAATCATGATAAAGATGAGAGCCTTACTTTTCACATAATGTTGATGTGTTGTTTCACATTACGTTATCAAGAGTTTTTTGATATGCAAGGCTTCATTTAAGGAAATGTGAAATCAATTATGGTACACTGGGTTTGATGGCCAAACAAAGAAACAAAAATCATTCGTCCTATAATAGGACCATCAGTACATTGATAGGTATTTCTTTTCAAGTTTGATATTTCATCATTATTACAACACTAACTCTCAGATGAATAATAAAGAAGACTCATGTCCCCACTTTCTTCGTATTTGATGATTACATTCAGTATTACACTTTTGCTAACTGCTAGGCTTAAGAGGAGTTTGATGGGTGAAAACTTGCAAATTATTGCAAAAAAAATTAATCTTTTTTGTGTGCCCAAAATGAAATTATAAAACCTTTTTCTATTCATTTCCCACCCTCTCTAAACAAATTCTTAATAAGTAATTTCTTAATGGATTAACTCATTCAGTGCTGAGCCCAATCTCAATGAACAGTCTCTATATACTGAGCAATGTTCATATGGTGAGGAGAGTTTTGCTGTATCCGTAAAAATAATCATATAATATTAGAATTCCCGGTATCGATGACAAGAGAAAGAAAGAACAAGCCTACCCAGAATGCTTCTTGGTAAATTTACCTTTTTGGAATGGATAAAAATGTATATCTTTAGTTAGCGCAAAGTCAACTCAAATGTGAGAATACTCGTCAATAGTACATGGGTGGGGCTTATGGCCAGGGAGAAAACTCGTCAATAGCACTGAATGGGTTAAAAATACACCTTCCGCTCATCTGGGTGAGTTATGTGAAAATCTTCAGATACAGTTTTCTCGATTTCCCGTTTATTGGTCACATGACAAACTTTGAATTCTAAAATCTCAGCTCATATAAAAGCCAGGCTTATAAAAATTTGTACCCAATTCATCAAGATATAAATATAGATAGGTGGCTAGAAATATTACCTTTAGATGTATGAAATCTAGCTAGTTGTTTAGAAATAGATAAATACTATATGCATGTCGTTTCAAAGCGCTGTCTTGTATATTAGACAAGATTTTAGAATTGAAAAATTACAATTATTCGTTTTACATTAAAAATGGCGGCCGTTTTCATGGCAACTACACATAAATTTGTACCAAATACATTTTTTTTTTTTTCATCTATCAAGCATTTGCTATTGATATGTGTTGTTGAATTTGAAGTTTGCTTGTTATTCTTTTGGTTTTTTGTCCCATCAAACCCCTTAAATTACTATCAGTAAAATTCTGGAATTTTGAGAGAGGGGGAGGGGAGGGGGGTATTTATATAGCCTTTACCCGTAGAAGGCAAAGAGTTAGAAGATCATTTATCTCTATTTTTTATTTATTTCATATACCAAGTTATTATCTATAGAATTACATTCTTACTAGTCAATGCAACAAAAAGTAAAATTTAAAAATACACTTTTAATCAAACCACATTATGTCATTGATCCTAAAAGAAAAATAGCTATGGTTTCAAAGCCAAGCCTCTCACAACTATAGATGATGCTGATGTCTAGATTTCATTCCAGTTGGATGACCATTTTCCTTGGATGTTGACACAAAATCTCTGAGATAATTGGGTGTAAAGGCAAACAATGTTATTAGTCATTGAACCTTCTGATTGTGTCAGCATTTAAAATTGGGTTTTGACTCTATTAAAGCAGTCATCAAAGTTTTTAGAAAATTACTGTTAGTGATATGTCTGCTTGCCATATCGTCAGTAAATACAAGATGTGTATTTTTGTGTATTTCCAACAAGTTTGCATGCAGTAACGGATGAAGTCAACAACCAATTCTGACAATCCATTGACCTAAACAAATATATTAACTATAACTTATGTATTGTTTATAGTAATTATCATATGGTAGTACTGGCAAGTTTAGAACTAGATTTATTGTAGAATGATTTGTTATTCTTTAATGTGTTATAGTTTATTTGTTTTGTCTCTGATAGAAAAATTAGTCATGTTGTTTTTATATTACCTAATCTTTCGAATGTTATACTGGTCATAAATAATTTGATGTTCAGTTGGATTTTATGGTAATGCTTATTTTAGTCAAAGATTTTAAAAGTAGTACTAGATCTTGTTCTCCTTTCTTGCACAACCCTTGTAAAGCAATGCCCACCGAGAAATGTCGACATGATTTTTGCTTTCTCTTTCTCTCAACTCTTACATCCCCAACCTTTGATATACACCGCGTTGTATAGGTTGAGGGAGCAAACACAGGGAGAGAGATATATGACTTCATGTCATTGCTATTGTGGTGGGTATGCATGATAATGCCAGTCTGAGGAACTAGTACTTTTTTTTAATTATTAATTTTAATTTTGACTGTTATTGTCCCATAGGGAGACTATTGCATATCAGTAATGTCCGGTTGCTGTAGATTCTGCTTCTCATTGTAATATGTAGGCTTCCAATTGCGATGATTTGAGTGTTATGAATCAGTAATAAAGAGTTTGCTTTAATGACTTGAACATTTATTTGAAGTAAAGGTTGCCCATATAATATGCTTCAACTTTTTAACCTCATATTAAATGCAGGTCATCTTAACTCATTATTTCAGAAATGCTATTCCTTAGAAAATTCCTATGTGTTACTCACCAATGAAAACTCACTCATTCAATCCTCTATGCGCCATCGGGTGCTTGAGGCCACAACAAGGATCACCATTGTTCTCGATCAGCTTTCACTAGGGGTGCAGTCTGCAGGGTTAGGTCTTTTGGCTTCAATTCTTTCTCCATTGTCCTTCTCCGCGTCTCGTTGGGTCTTCCCACCAATGAAAAGTTCCTTCCTTATCCATCGCCTTATTTGGTCTTTGATGTCCTCATGAATTCATAGTTAAAATTTTTGTCCTAGAAATTTGAAATTGTATGAAGTTCTCAACGTACATTCTACCTGCGAGAAAAATTATGTTGATTTATTGCAAGGTGTGACAAGTCCCAACCTTTTGTATGGGAAAAATTTCTCCCCTACTTCTCTCTCTCTCTTCTCTCTCTCTCTCTCTCTCTCGCTCTCTCTCTCTCTCTCTCTCTCTCTCTCTTTCTCTTTCTCTTTCTCTTTCTCTCTCTCTTTTTCTCTCTTTGTTGACCGACTTAACATCAATGATCAATTCAATGTGTTAATTTTGGGAGGTCATCCAATTCTTTGTTATTGTGCAAAGTAGCGGCAACGGTGTTCCATTTCCTAGAACTATAGCCATTACAAATGAATTACTGGTACATTAATTTCAATGAAATTACAGTCAGATCCAAACTTCATTATAAAATTATTATTCTCAAATTGATGAATAAACATACATAGAAATCATTTATTAGTATTTACTTCACCCCAAATATTAATCACCACATTTCCCTAATTTATGAGCACAGTGTATTTTAGTATTTATTACATTCAAATATGTTATTTCTGTAAAGCTGTAATACAACTGTTATATCAATGACATTATAATCTTTCTATTGTAGCCATGTATTATGAAAATGATTTAATTTCCTCATATAGTAGTGTATGGCTTGGTTTAGTCTCTTACTTTTATGATTAATGTATTTTTGAATACTGAATGGATTCATAGTAATGTTTTTTTGTTGTGCCATTTTGCATATTTACCCACACTGGGTGTGCTCAGATTTTCCTGTTTCTATCTGAGAAAGATGATAAAATGAAGGATTCTTTATAGAAATTCCAGCATTTAGAAATTTTCAATTTTTTTTTTAAAAAAGATCTTGATAGCTTGATGTTAATGTAATTTTATCACACCTTTTTATGCTATGAATGTTGTCAATTTATCATGGTCTCTATCAATGGTCTTTCTATGTGAACCACCAAGGTGATTTTTCCTGTTATCTCACAATCTGGTTGTGCTATGCATTCTTATCCTTGCACAGATGGTAGAATTCACACAACTTTTCTCAGCTAGCACTCCACTAAATCTATCAAAAACCAGCTTGGTTTGAAAACAGAGTTGTCAAACTTAGCAGTGCTATCTTAGCAAAGCTCTCTGAAATCTGTCAATAATCTTGCAGGGATATGCATACAAATTGCTCCTAAAGATATATTTTCTCATCTTTTGTACATATACATGTTTTATGTGGCTCATTCATATTACTCTAAAGGTCGTCTTTTCTTTTTTTCATTTATGGTATTTTTTAAGGATAGACTTTTTTTCAACGCAACTTTTAAATATCTTATATCCCTTTTTCAATCTGTCCCCAAATTTTCATCCTTGCGATTCAAATTTACTATTTTATTAGAAAGCTGATTGAATAGATGATAATTAGAGGTGTAGTTTGGAATAAATTTCATTATGTTTTATTCCTTCATGTGTATAATTCCTATTTGCACAGTTCTTTTGATGTAACAATTAATACATTATTGATACATTGTTAGAAATTTTATTATTTGCTGAAAAGGACATGGATGAAATAGATTGTGAAATGTATGATCTCTTTTAACTCCTTAAAACTTGTGAAGCATTTTAAAAATAATAAACCAAATGCTCGAGTTAAGCCTTAATTCATAGAAATTTAAGGAAAGAAGAAAAAGCTAAAGGGTGTAAAAAGTGTTATAATTATTGCCACCTCTTAGAAAGTCAACCATACCCTTTAGTTTAAAGACTTTAATTGCTTTACACTTGTTATGGGAAAGCAACTCAGTGATATTCATATTTCATGAGTTCCGATCATATTAATTTCTCACTTTCTGAAGTTGACACAACTGATGTTGCCAGATTGGTAATGTATCATCAGGTGAATAAAGATGTTAAGTAATTTCTTTCGTTGTAAACCAATTTGGGGGAATTAGTGGCATAATCATTATTATAGTACAAACATGAGAAACTCCAGCAGTTCCACTCACAGACACAGGTCAGCTGGATGACTTGGTGGGAACGTATCCTGATTTTTTATAATTACAGGCCATTGGTGTGTCCTTAGGTAAGATGCTTTGTCCCATCCACCTCACTCGATTTAGGAGTATGAGTACCTATCCATTAAGACAGCATTGTGTGTTCTGTGTTGCTGTTAGCTGGGGGTAGTGAAAAGTCATTGTAAAGCTCTTAGAGGCAATAAGTGCTATATCTTTAATTTTAATCAACCTCATGAAATATAAAACATACCACATATTTATCAGTATCATCTTTTGTGTTCAAACAAATGCATCTTGCCAGATTTCAGATATTTTTCATCTATTTTTTGTAGGATTTACTTTCACGTCCAATACCATCATTGGCTTGAAAAATATCTAACTTGCACTAAAAATAAATAAATAAAAACAAATTTTTGGACAACTGCGTGAGAATTCTGAACCTTCTGAAGACTAATTGTAATGGAAGATACTCAAGTTTTTTTTATTATGGATCTCATCTTCTTGCATTTATTTTTTTGTCTTGCTGTTTTTTGAGTTATTCCACTTGTTATTAAAAGCAACCATTTAACCTTAAAAAGGTTTGACCTTAAAGAAATGTAGTCTTGACAGTCTGTATGCAAGTAGATTTGTTTATAACTAAACTATCATCCCTTCTTTACGTTATGCTTGTTTGACGAACAGTGGTAGAATTGTTCAATAACAACATGAGAATCAATGTAAAGGTTACATTGTGATACATTTAGTTTGTTAGTTCTTTTTTCTTTTTTTCAATCATTCATTTTTTTAAAATATCAGTTATTATTGTCCTCAATAAACCACAAAATCTCTTCAAATCTACAGAGGGTTTTAAGTAATTTCTTGCTCTTTTATCAAAATTAGTTTTGATAACTTAGAACTGTGACTAACTTGATGTGCGTGGACATAAGTTCATTCCTACCAAGAGATGTTCTTTTCTCTCCAGAATGTTCTTTAAATGAATAGATTAGTTTTATGTCCTTTTTTTCTAAATACTGGCTGATTTTGTTTTAGAAAAACCTCATTGTAATAAGTTGAACATACCTTGATTGTTAATTCCAAAATTCCATTTTTCTAAATGCAACACAATCCTCACTTAAATGCTCATGCTTGAATTTGTTTGACCAGAATTATTTTTTCTATCTCTACTACTGCCAAATCATATATTGTTTGGATTTGAATCCCTGAAAATTTTGTAAAAATTGGTTTATAAACAAAAGTTTATAATTGAAAATATTTTTGATGTTGAATCTCTAGAATGCTACAAATGCTTTTATAGCCTATTAATGAAAAATTGAGAAGAATTAGCGTGCTCATGATTAATTGATCAATAAATTAGGCTTTATAAAATTATTAATATTGTAATCATTGATCTTTGTCCTGTAGCATATCAGCTAATATCATCACAGTAAAAGTCTCTTTAGTTTTCTTTTTGTTGTTATATTGTCAGAGATTTTTGGTTTTTGGTGGTGTATAATTGCTCTTAATGACATTTTTGTTGTTGCTGTCATTTGAGAAAGTGTAAATGTGTATTTAGTATAAGGAGGAAAGTTTATGAGAAAATATTGTATTGAGTGACAACCCCTTTTTTTTTAAATATCATAAAACCAAGAATCAATGTTATCACCTTGAATCTTCCCTAATATAGTCAACAAAAAATGGATAGAATCATTTTATTCCCAAAATAGTCGTCATAATTTAAATGTATAAATATTTAATTTATAATCATTAAGTTTTCATAAATTACATACAAACATTGACAAGCGTGTTCAAAACTTTCCTTTGTTAGCATGTGTTACATGGCACAGTGGTCTTGAAGTATACATAATATAGACTGTTGATCCAATGGTCTTAGGTTTAATCCACAATAGGGTACATCATTGAAGAAATCACTCTTCTCTCACATATCTATACCTAACAAGCATAAAATGAGTACCAAGCTATAGATAACATTCAACACATTAAGTGCAAATTAATCCTTTTTTTTTTTTTTCTCTCTTTTAAATAAAAATGTTTTGTTTTGGTATCGGGTAGACTGTTCTATAGGAACTTAATAGATGTGGCAAAGCCTGAACCGAGAATGTTTTCAATGCCAGATATTTGTATATCATGATGGTTGAGATAATTTTTCTATCATTTGTTTAAAAACATTTATGAATGTTTTTATGTTAATGCTTTTTCCTGTCATTAGCATGATTCCATTTTGCTTTAAGTTTTAAGTGTAGATGCTTTGATTAGAGTATCAAAGATATGAAAAAAATGACAGGATATAAGAAAAAAAGTGCATCGTTACCATTATTACTATCATCATCATCATTGTTATTGTTATTAATGTTATTGTTATGTGTATTAAATAAAACTCTTTAATATGTGATAAATAAGATGTGTTTTACATGCCCAGATGACAGTCATTTTGTGTCTAATAATAAATTAAATGGCTGTGATATGTTTGTAGATGGATTATTTCTTTTTTTTAAATTATTATTATTAAGTTGTAGCTGCTTTTTTAAATTTTATTTGCGTATGTGTGTGTGGGCTTTATTTTTATTGTTATTTATTTTATTTTTGTTGTTGTTGAAAATGTAAGTACATTGTATGATTCTTTCCTCCATGATAAACGATGCAAAAAAGTAATTTACAAGTATTGCTGCACATTTTTATGTGGCTTGGATGTGCAATTTGAATTTTTGTTAGTAGCTGAAACTCCCCATGACTATTATTACTATTTATGAAACCATATGTTGATGGTTATGATTTTGTTGCTTTTATGATTGTTTCATCTTCCATTAATGATAATAAAAATTCCTCATAGAAACACTGACCTATCATTGGTATTTATTTTTATAAGAAGATGAAATCATGAGTTGGGTTTTTTTGGGTTTCAGATCTCTCTCTCTCTCTCTCTCTCTCTCTCTCTCTCTCTCTCTGTGTCTCTCTCTC
>JASKDV010179081.1:0-12705 GCA_032466395.1 Aegires albopunctatus
CAGCTTGGTTGACATTGAGGAGTTGGTGTGTTCAAGCCACCAATATAATCGGGCATTTACCATTCTCTCTGCTAGTACATGTATATATTCATAAAACTTGATCATGCAATTTTCTTAGTAAATGTACCTTTAAAATGAGACATTTAGAGGTTGCCAATTTCCTGGTGCGGTAACCTGCAGCAATACAAGGATTGGCATCATTGGCATCTTGGCAAGTCCCAGGATTTTGAGTTTTTGACTATAATGAGATTAAACGAAACAAAAATAAGTCAAACATAACAATCAGAATTGAATGAGTTTGAATAGATTTCCTATTTCCACTTTTCACCCACAGTTTCCCTATAGGCCTACCGTACTTGTGAGTCAAAGATGTTGAAACATATGTGAGAACAATTTCTACATTAGATCTGTGACACATCATAATTCAAAATCACCATAATTGCAAGGAATAATGATATCACATTTTAAAGAGAAATGGAAAAACACTTTAGAAAGTTAAATAAGGATGGAAATATGGAAATTTTCAAGGTGAAAATAAAATCTTATTAGTATCATTATCATCCTCATCATCGTCATCATCATCATCACACCACTATCCTCATCATCATCATCACCACAATTTTCATCATCATTATCATCTTCTTGATTTTTTATGTACCTTCCAACTATTTCCAAATGTTGCAGGAGAGTTGGTGATGAGTCCAGAGCGTGTTCTTAAATCATCTTGTGGAAATCCATTGAAATTACCACAGATACCACACAGCTTTCTTTTAAATGAGCCTATAGAGAACAGTAAACATAATATTATTGTCTGTCTTTATTTATTGTAATCTGAATTGCATTACCTGCAAGGTTGACAATAAATGCAAAGCTTGAAAGATAAGCAGTGAAGTATTTCAACTGTAGAAAAAAGAAATTAAACTTAACTCACTGAGGACCAACCTATTTGAGCCAAGCACATCCCCTGGGACCAGTCATTTTTGTACATTTTCAAACCACCATTTGAATATTAGTCTAATCACATGAGAGGGCTGAAATTTTGCATGTATGACATAACCATGTAGTTTGATGTTCTATGTTGATTTTTGTCTTCGTTCTGTATTTTGTTGTTGTTGCAATAACAAACTAAAACTTGTAGTACGCCTGTATGGAATTATTGAAATTATATTCTTCCTCATGGCAACTAAGCCTAGCGTGGGCTTGGTCTCCAGCGTCTGTTTCAGCAAGCTGATTCAAGCTGGAGCTTGGTCCTCAGTGAGTTAATTATATTTCATTCTGCTTTCATTGAAATTGTGTTCCTAAAGAGAAAGTTTTAATTGAAGGAAAGGAAAGGCTGATTGATGAAATAATAAATTGATATAAAGTAAAATATTACATCTGTCACCTAACAGCCTACAACATTTATCTACAGTACTGTGAGAAAAAATGCCATATCCTTTGACAGATAAACAGTTCCATTAAACCACACACCTGAGACTGTCACTTGTCCGTAACTCGAGCCATCCCAAAGAACCCGCAATCCAATTTCAGTTGACATTATAATTGATTTTCCAGAACTTTCAATGAGAACATGTGGCTCATATAAATATGGTATTCCAACTGATTTCCCATTCACCTGTAATAACGTATTAATATGAAAACAATCTCCATACGAGGAACATTATCTTATGAAATTATAAAATTTCATTTTAAAAAGCACACAAAAAACAAACACTGAAATACTGTTAGTTCTTTTAAACTGCAAGGAAGATGTAGTCCTTCAGAAAGTTTGATTGAAGTTATTTGATTGAATTGATATCAAATATTTATCATGACAATGCTATGGTAATATAGTATTTGCTTCTTGTATTGTATTGTTTTTGTTGGTTACTTGAAATATATAGCAACATCCAAATTTAATAACAAACCTATGTACATGTAAAATTGATTGAGGAGTTTTTAATATATATGTCATATATACAAAATCAGACTTCAGAAAAGTTATTTCGGCCATTGCAATAATATTTTTAAAATCGCTTTATGTCTTAAAATTAAGAATAAATATTTGCTTAAGATTATTAACATAAAGAAGTTTGAGAAAACATTAGCGCACAACCTTGATTAGATTATTTTGCAGTAAATCAATTTCCATTCCTGCGACAGTAATTGTGAAATTTTGAGCCCATGATACATCTCCCCTTGCACCTCTGTTGTCATGTTGTACCTCAACCCTGAAAGAAAAATGTACGATATACATTCAATACGTCTATAAAAGCTCATGACAATCATATCTCTTTTGATCTGTTACAAAACCATACATGTTATCCCTATTAATATAAAAAAGAAATTTGCATTATAATGTAATGATGAAGTAAAATTATGAAGAATAACATAATCAAAGTAGTTTGATAATGAATATCTCCAAGATGTTATTGCTGCTCTTCTTCATTATAAGGAATTTAAGATTCCATTTTATCTTAATAAATATAACAATTAAATACTAACAGACTGTTAACTAACTTATATTTTACCTGAATAAATCATTTTCACAATCAGCAGCCATAATGTATTTGCAAGTTCCCTGAAAATGAAGAGTCGCACCATCAAAAGTTTGATAATGAGGATCACCAAAGACAAGACAAGTTCCTGGACCTGGGGAATTATATGACAATTCATATTCAATTAATTGAAGTTTTAAAATATAAAAAAATATCCATTTTCTATCAGATAACAAAAACACAACTCCAATGAAAATGACAGACACACCTCCATTAACCCTTCCAAGCCCTAAAAAAATAATAATAATAAAATAAGACAAAGCAAAACAAAATAAAATAACCTAATCCAAATTAACCAAAATGATAATCAAAATAAAAACAATGACTAAAACAAACCTGAGAACAAACAAGAAACTCTAAATAATTATATCCATTGAGCTACTTTTTTAAAAACATAAATCAAAATACACTGAAACCCTGTTATACTTTTTAAAAAATTAGCTGTAGAGAGTGTTTGGCATAAATGTGGGTAGTTTCTATTTTGTTTTTAATTCATTGTATTGTGACTCATAGACATGTCTTCCTTGAATAACAAATAATGGAAAAGCAATGCATGAACTCGCCTTCAGTGTAAACTTAAAATAAATTTCAAATGTGTAGATTTGAATATTTCCCTGCTGTAAATAGATGCTTAGCCTACATAGTTGAAAGTGTTATTGTGACACAGCCCTTGCCTTACAGAACAAAGATATTTTTGGTCAAGAATGGTCTGAGATTAGAGCCATCTCTATTGTAAAGAGTATCACATAGTTGTGGTGCATTGATGGTATATTGAGTGATATTTATTTAATGTTGTTAATAAATTGTGCCACATATTAGTGGTTGGCAGTAGGCATTATATTGAGATAGAGGTAGACTTTTACAAAGTGGAATTTTTGTACAAAGGTAAAAAAGCTGATGACAGGAGGAGTTGGCAGTACATCAAGGGGTAGTTCCTCAGTGTTCCACTATAACATCCTTTTTATAGAACTTAACATATCATGGAAATTTAATCATAAGGAGAAAGTTACTATAACTTACGTTTCTGACAGACTGGACAACATTGTCCTGGAGTGGTGGTTGGAGCCTCATCAGAAGCACAATCTAAATATGGACAGTGGCGTACATTGCATGTAACCCTGCCACCTAAACACCTACAACTCGTACATTCATCTACAGTCCAAACATCTCCCGGCTAAATTTCAAAGGAAAAATGAATTTTTTCAAAACAGCATTTTTCATGATAATAACAACATACTTTGGTGGGCAATGCTGTTTCAATGTTGGTGTCTTTCAACTCTTGACAATCCATTTATGAATAACCAATTGCTCTAATATGAAAAATATTTTCGAAAATATCTATTCAAATTTATAATAATATATATAAAAAGTGAATAAAATGTGAATTAACTCAGTATACCAAAAGTTTCCAATAACGTCTTTACTTTGAGATTAATTTCTGATTGATTTAAGTAAAAGAGAATCAGCTTGACAAAACCAAATTTGTTTCAGTTTATTTCACAAAATCTCAAAGCTCCTTATAATCTTATCACCAGGATCACAACTCTTCTCTGTGCAGGACAATTTGGATTAATTTAAACTAGATTATCAATGTAAAACGAATCATGAGCATTCACAATTAAAAGAAACATGTTACCTGATGGGTTTGGTTCTCATAAAAGCAAGTAGCATCTGACATCTGTTGACAGGACTCACAACATTGACCATCTAGAATCACAGCCCTTTCTGAACTTTTGCACGTGATAGGTTGACATTCTTTAATGGTGCATTTAATCTCTGCATTCTATAAAAATTGGAAGGCAATATGATATATAAATTATTTGTTTAATTCATAATGAAGTACATTCCAGTAAAATCTATTTAAAGATGGGCTTTTTTTATTATATATTTTCTTACAATGATAAGATAGTGGTGTATATGGAGGAAGATAAATATTTTACCTTGCATCTACAGGAAATGCAAGGGTCATCAGCAACTGACCATTCCTCCCCTTCATTATGAAACTTGGCAGCTGACACATCAAAGCAGGCTAAAAATTGAAAAAGGAATCTTGTGAATTTAATATGATTTTATTATTGAGTAGGAGATATTTTAAAATTCCTTATGTATCATAAATCAAAATTATATTATTTTGAGCTCCAATCAAGAAAATATCCCATCATCTTCAAGTTCAAGTTCAAGTTCAAAAATAGGGGCGATGAAATATTTTCATCGTAGCCTTTCAGCTTTAAATGCCCCTTCATTATTATGATAATTTTGTTTAGGTCAGGCCTTAGAAGCGAGCTCAGTTTTTAAAATATTTTTATTTATCATAATCATACATAATATCCATAAACATGTGATTTTTGTCAATAAGATTTTTAAAAGAATTAAGATCTTAAGATTGAGTCAGTCTTTTTTTTTTTTTTTTTTAACACATTTGTAAAGAACAAATATTCTGGACCTTTGAAAATGAAGCAAATTTGCAAAATCCAATATTATTCTTGTTAGAATTTTTTTCCTTGCGGATAAAGTTTAATTTTATTTAACCATAATAAATACTAATCAATTAACTAGGTCTTCTTTGTTGACTCTCATTACTTACATAACTTACAAGTACATCGCTCTTGTAAAAATTGGAGAATTTAGATTTTGATACAGGATAAATTATCTAAGCAATGAAAATTGCCTATATTACAAAAGATATGAGCCAATAACAATTGAATTTGATTACAAAAAGCATGAATAAGGCATCATCTCCTTTAATGAAATGTATGAATCAGGTTACCTGGACAAGTTGGACAACATATTCCATTTGTATATATCTGATCATCTGGTGGGCAATTCAAACTGGGGCATTCTTCTTTCATACAAACCCACATGAAGTCCTCCTGAAGAGGACAAATAAACATTTGTAAAAGAAATTACGATAGATATGGTTGTAGAGATTGCTGTTGTATTTTGATTTCTAACTAGATATTAGGTTTTGAAAAGAATATATCTGATTCATAGAGCTATTTGAAATTTGTTTGAAATCAAACATAGAATAGATTGGCCATATTTCCATAGGATAACTAACGATTTTTTTACTACCTCCTATAAAATAAGGTGTGAGACCTGCATATCTTAGAAGAAGAAATGAAGAGATGTATTTAATCTGAAAACTATTTTGTTTGAATTTAATGTGTTTCAGAATTCAAACGTATCCCCACACAAATACTTATGATATTTATTTAGTGGCCAACTCTTCATTGATATGCAACAAAGATTGTTTTTTCAATCACAGGTTTTATAAGTTAAAAAAAATTACCTTACATTCACAGTAGAGGCAAGGATCATTTTTACGTGGCCGAGTTATCTGGCCAATTTCTGCAGCAGTACATCCTGCAGTCACTGAAAATTGTCATTTTAAAATATTTAAATATTTATTGACAACATTATAAGATAAATCAAAGAGACAGTAAATATTATAACACTGTATTCAAAAATTATTGTATGGTGGAGTCGGTAAGTTCATATTTTATTGTAAAAGAAATGAATTAATAAGCACCTTATAAATCTTTATGGAAATTGTGACAAAAGAATAATAATATTACTCACGAAAGCCAGATATCTACCAGATTTGAATTCAATGTTATCATCGTTAACTAAGATTTAAAACTAAAGTGTATGAATATTTTTTGTTGACTATTTTCATTTTTAGTATTTATAAAAACAAGAATACTATACAAATATAATTTAGAAGAAGTTGACAATTATTACAAACGAATGCCAATAGCTGCAACATAAAATCATTGTATGATAAACAAAAATCATGAAATTTTTTTCATCTATGTAACCAACATTTCTTGACAATGGCAATCCTGACATTTTCTTACATGCAGAAGCGCAAGTTGGACAACAACTCCCAGGTTCTGGATCCCTCAGATTTTCAGGTGGACAGTTGACAACACTTGGACAAGTGTTATGGAGACATCTCAAGTTGCCTTCATCACAATGGCACTGATCACAAGGATCACCATTTGGAGTAAAATCTTGTCCATCAGAATACATCTGACCATCATAACTACAAGCTGTAAGAAGGATTAGAAATCAAAATCTAAATGGAAGAAGATGTCAAAATATTCATTGAGCTAAGACATAAATATGTTATGATCTTGTTGTCTTTCATGTGGGGAACTTTAAAATTGATCTAAATAATGAATAATGTTACAATTTTATTGTCAAAATTAAACAAAACAATTGTTTCTAGCAAGAAACATTTTCCTACTTGGACACACAGGGCAGCACTGTCCTGGTTGAGTGATGGGATTGGAACAAGGCACAAAACATTCTGTCTCCATACAGGTGACCAGACCAGCATTGCATGTGCATGTCACGCATGGATTGTCAGGGAGAACCCACGAAGCATCATCATCATATAGGATGCCATGGAACGTACATCCTTGAATAAACATATCATGAAAGAAAATATTTCATAGATTCTGAGCAAAAAGGAAGACATTTGGGAAATATGAGATCATTTATTTTAGATTGATGGGTATGGTAGCATTAAACTTAAAACACCAAAAAACCTCCCCAAAACATAGTGATTTAAATGAAGCAGAAATCCCCAAGTTAATGTTGAGAAACCAGTTACGGCATTATTACTATGCACTTAAAATAAATTAATGTCAAAACAGACACTTTTATGAAAAGCAAACTTTATTGAATATTTGATAAGATGCATAAATAGGAACGGGTAAGAAAAGGTAAAAACAGGATGACTGAATTTACTTGGTTGTATGTAAATTGTAGTTGATGAAACCAAAGAATCAAAATAGAAAGTAAATCATTTGAAAATACCTTGACAGACATCACAGCATTGCCCTTCAACCTTCTTTGTTTGTTTGCATGGAATGTTTGGACAGGTTATTTTCTCACACATAACATTACCATCCTGGGTAAATTGAAAGATGATTGATTTAAATGACTTGTTATAATAGGAGAATCTAAATATAGTTTTGGCAAACATGAATTTAAATGCTTTGCTCTTTGTCCAAAAGGTATCTCTGAATTTTTTACAAAACAGCTATTAGTCATCTACTTCCCTGTTTATATAAAGAAATCTGGCAACCATCTGTTTTTGATTTAAATAAATGGAAATTACATAAATCAGGATTATCATACCAAAAGACTAACATAGTTATTAAGAGTTATCCTAAGGTGATTTAATCATTTAAATCTCCTTAATTTTTATCCAAAATTGATTTATTAATACAGAAATATTTTGAAATGCTATCTAGAGGTTCTAAATACGTTTCATCTATCATACATTTAGTTCCACTGCTATCAATACCAGTAAAAATGTGAAGTAATCACATAAGGAAAATGAGATATGCCATACAGGTTTTTCTGTCAAAAAAAAAAAAAAAAGAGTCGGCATATTTACAAATTATTTTACCATGGTGAGGGAAGTATCAAAGTATACAAAAATATGCTAGTTACATCTTAGCATATCTCTGAGTTGCGCCATTTCACCAGCATAGTGCCAGCACAGTGTTGATTATCCTTTTCAACTCATTACATTTCTTACTTTTCTTCAATTTTCTATATGATTTTTAAAAAATATTGTTTTGTTCATATTTCTTTTATTCATATTGATGAATTTAATTCATCATGAAAAAACTGTAGTTACAAAACTTAGTGCTTATACAAACTTCATTGATATGTAATGTGAATTGACAAAAAAATTCTAACCTTGCACATACAAGATCTACAAGCATCAGGTTGAAAACCAATTCCATTTGCATACAAAACATCCTCAAATAAACAATCATCACATTTAGGACAGCATCCATCTTTACGAGGATGTGAGCAGGTGACAGTGCATCTCTCACTCTCACAATCCACACGGCCCATCTGGATAAACAAGAAGCAAAGCAAATGTCTTCATGATAAATTTGTATTTAAGTTTTGAAGAGATTAAATTCATTTTTGAAATATAATCTAAGATGATATAAGGAAAGCAAAACTTAAATCTCCTCGGAAAAAAACTTTAACACTAAACTCTAACAACAACATTAACAACAACAAGAAAGCAATATCTCGACCCTGCAACTCTTCCTCTTTCTAACTCAAAAGAAAAAACCCCAAACAAAACTAGCTAACAAAAATTATCAATCAAAGCAATCATCAACAGTTCAAAAAATAAACCATAGCATACAAATTTCATCAATGAAGTATGGATAACTAGACAAAGCCTTTCATAAATTTTCATATCAGCCAAAAGTTCTGTTGGAGTACATTATGAAGTTATTTAAATCCTGATAATAATAACAATGATAGTATAGACTTATATAGTGCAAGTATTCATCTTATCGATGCTCAGAGGCACTTTATGAGCAAGAGAAAATTATAATCGACCTTGGGCAGAGTAAGTAGGAACAAACAAATCCCATGCTAATTATTAATATCTATGTTTATCAATAAAAATAATTCTAAATTAGACCTTGCATGAGCAGGTTTGACATGGATCCTCTGGATGTTGAAACCGTTCATTATCTCTGTAAGTCTGACCAAAAAATACACACACTGAAAGAGAATAAGTGGTATGAAATGTATATCATTTGAATATTTTTTTATTGGAAAGCAAAGAAGGCTGACATTTGATTAATATTTAATATGATTCATAGATAAACCTGTTCATAATAGAGAGAAATTCAATTAAAGATGTTAATGTTTAAAAGCTAATCAGAAACTGAATATAGTGTTTATAATGAGCTTGTCAATTCTCTTTATAAAGCAAGGAGCTACTTAATATATTGTTAGAATGTATTATATACTTGAGATAACAAGCAATTTTAAAATCAGAGTTAAAGGTTAAATGAACCAAGCAAACAATGACAATAATGAGACAATTTGCCAAATGTTTTTTATTTCTTTTTATTGTAACTAAAACTCACAAGGACATGACAGACAACATTCTCCTTCCAATTTGACAGGGTTGAGGCATTGCAGAGTTGGACATTTCCTAGTCTGACAAATCATAGAGCCTCTCTGAAAAAGTCAGAGCATTTATGATATATTTACATTCAAAGATATGTCTTTAAATATTGGAGTATTAAATAATACGAGAATTCATCCCCAGAGAGCATTAAAGATTGCATTCAAGAAAAGTGAATATTTTTACTTATTAGCCATGATCACCAGTTTTTAAGTATTACATAGAAAAAGTTATATTAAGATTTGGTGACATTCGATGATATAAAGGAAAGCATCCTTATATTGCAAAAAATTAATGAAATTTGATTGTGAAAATCTTACTTCACATGTACATTTTCTGCATAGATCCTTTGTAGAAATGAAAGTCTCTCCTTCAATGACTATTTGTCCTTCATATAAGCAGTCATCACACTGAGGACAGCATCCAGATACTTGGGCAGGGTGGGAACATCTTTTTTCACACTTTTTATTTTGGCATTCAACTGTTCCTTGCTTTTTTACGACAAAATACAAATATGATTTAATGTTTAAAAGCTCTTCATAGCTGAATAACATGAGAAAGTTATCAACTAACAGTTTTAAGCTGTGATTTATATTGACTAGAGGCATGCAAGATCAAAATTAAAATTGTTTTGAAACACGTCTAAGAAGATAAAACTGAAAATAGAAGAGCTACTCAATATTAGTGATTTTATAGCCATGGCCAAATATGGCATTAATCAGGAAAAAATCAATATCGGTGTTTGAAACTCACAAAAGTTAAAAGATAAATAAATATTATTTTCTAAAATTCATATTCACAATAAAACTGATGAGCAAATCGTAAAGAACTGATAAAAGTAGTAATTTTTACCAGACAGAAGCATTCTTGACAATCATTCATACTACTTGGAAACATTTCTCCATTTTGGACAGACCGTTCATTGTAAGTACATCCTTGACAACTTGGACAACCACATTGGTCTTTCATTGGATTTTGGCAAGGGACAGGTGGGCATAGTTTTCTTGAACACCTTACGGAGCCAAACTTAGAAAACATAGTGTGAAACAATGAATTAGAAATAAGAAAATTTAGCAAAAGATCAATATAAAAGGAATCATGCTTCTAAGCATTTACTCACTTCACATATACATTCAGAGCAGGGATTAGAGATATCGCCCATACGCTGTCCATTGGCAAGTTGTCGTCCATTAAACTCACAAGCATTACACTCATCGCAGCATTGGCCACGAACTGGATTAGTGCAAGAGGAATTGGGACAAGGCCGTTTTGCACAAATAATTGAACCATCCTGGAAAAAAGAAGAGATGTCAAGGATAATGCAAAATATTTGGTACTCATTACATGGAAAACAGATGATTAAACACTTAAACCATTCATATGTGAAATCATGTATATGTCTCCTGTCTCTTCTTTTGACGCCTTCGTGGTTTATTTCATATCTTAGAAGGTTAAAAAAACGCAAATAAGCCAAACAACCTATTTTCTCCTCCTATTTCTAACTTTAAATTTCATAATTTTTATTCATTATATATCCTTCAACTTTGTATAAAGTTTTCAACCACATTCATCCCTTTTGATTTGATGCTTCTGATACAGAAATAATTCAATAATTCCATATGTTTTGTAATGAGCCAAGCATTAAATTGAACAAATGTTTAGTATTAAGTAAACTCGTAGCGTCTTACTTTGATCAATAATTCACTTAACAAAAAGACATACCCTGCAAGAGCATTCTGAACATGGATCTCTTCGATCTGGGAAAATCTGCCCATTTCTGTAATTGATACCTCCTGCCTGGCAGTCAGTACATTCTGGACAGCAACCTTCATTTGTTGGATGTGTGCAAAATATGTTGGGGCAGGGCTGTGGTTGGCAAATTACATTTCCTTCAGAACAAGCGCATTCCTGGAGATGAAAGGTAAATTTCAAAGGATTATAAATAATGTATCACATGGACAATTTATTGATTGTTAATGATATTTATATAAATATATACTTATAACAATGCACCTTTGTAGTCAGTTAAGAAAAGGACTACAAAACAGGTGCTATATTCAATCTCCCATCATGAGCAAACATTAGCCTGTCAACTCAGCAACAATGGGGTAGCATTGAAAGCAATGGCAAAAGTGTCAAATATGATTTAAATTGCTCCCAGTTTTTTTAAGCATATCTCATGATGTTTAAAAAATTAATTATTATGCCACTGTTCGATATCATCCTTATCATCAATCTACAATATGTAGGCCTACAGTATTTATGAAAAAAGGCAAATTATGAAACGCACAATTTCAGTCGTCCATCATTAGATCATAAGATTTTTCAGCAATAAACTTCAAACCAGAACACAAGCATAACAATATGATAAAAATATATTAATTCTGTGTCTGATTCATAACTTTCACACATTGATAAAATAAAACAACCCAAATAAAAGCAATGATGAAGGAGATAAAGTCAAAAACAACAATAGCAATGGTAGCAGCATCAATAGCAACAGCAGCAGCAACAGTAGCAACAGAAGCAAAAACAGTAACAATTGTATGATAACTGCAACACTAAAAATAGTCTTAATAAAAGTAACAAACAACCACATCAATAATTGAGTAAAAATCTAATATGAATAGATAATTACTTGACATTTCTGTTGTAATGATTCCCCATCTCTCATGAGCCTATTATTATATAAGCATCCTCTATCACATGCAGGGCAGCATTCTCCAAGGGGTAATGTTGGGTGAGAACACCTTCTGGTCAATGGACATGTAATTGGAGAGCACACAATATTTCCCCGATTGCATACACACTCTTGACATTTGTTAGAAGCATTGGTAAATCTCTGGCCATTCAGGTAAGTTTGACCACTGAATGAACACTGGTCACATTCCAAACAACAATCCCCTTGTGCAGGGTTTGAACATGGGACCCGTGGGCATTGACGTTGTCTGCATGACACTTCTCCATTTGAACATCTGAAATTGAAACATAATTACTCTCATGAGGTGATAGGTATTTTCCCATTCAATGCCCTTGTTTTGAGCATTTTGACTCATGAAAGAAATTGTTTTTATTGTATGACAAATAAAATAAAAGGATTCCCTTTAAGTTAAACCCTTTGAACCCAAATAAATGGTATACAATTCTTCTGACCGGGTCACCGTTCAATCAGTGTGGGGATAATAACATTAAAGAAAGCTGACT
>JASKDV010179092.1:0-12703 GCA_032466395.1 Aegires albopunctatus
CTACTTTGGTGATATCAGGGTTTTCCTAGACTGCCTTGTAAACAGCCAAGGGTTGTTTTACATGCGTATATTATACATATGGGACCTCCGATATTGTAGTCCGTCTCCGATAGGACTTGGTACTCTTTATCCTAGCAACTTGGGGATAGGGAGGCAGAAGGAAACCCGAAATAAATTTGGATTTCAAACTCAAGCCTACATGGGTTTAAACCAGGGACCTTTGGCGTGGTAGTCGAGCGCCCTAAGCACTGAGCTTTCCGCTCCCCTCCGAACCTACTCATACATGTGATTCCATATTTCTCTTTATAAGAATAATGTCATGTATTCACATGTAATTCTATATTTCATTCTAGTATAAGAATAATGTCATGTATCTACGTGTAATTCTATATTTCACTTTATAAAAATAATGTCATGTATTTACATGTAATTCTATATTTCATTTTATAAGAATAATGTCATGTATTTACATGCAATTCTTCATTTCACTTTATAAGCATAATGTCATGTATTTACATGTAATTCTATATTTCACTTTATAGAAATAATGTCATGTATTTACATGTAATTCTATATTTCACTTTATAGGAATAATATCATGTATTTACATGTAATTCTATACTTCACTTTATAAGAATAATGTCATGTATTTACATATAATTCTATATTTCACTTTATAAGAATAATGTCATGTATTTACATATAATTCTATATTTCACTTTATAAGAATAATGCCTTGTATTGGTTAATGTCATTTTATTCCTTTAAAATTATATTTCTTATGATATGTTAACATGTCTATTGATGTCAAACTTGACCTATCTGACCAATGGCCTTGCGCTGGCTTGGTCGACAGATCTCGCAGCTTCGGCTTTAAGCATGATTCTTTTGGTGAGTGACCGCCAATTTAGTCGATTGTTCGAGACGTTTACTCTATTAGTTTCTCTACATCATGTTGGGGTGTTAGTTTGAGGGTGCTTTCGATGATCTTTTTAAGATCGTTGTTTAATGTGACTGAAAGGTTGAGATAGGTCTTCCTCTGTACTTATCGTGGTCGTGAAATAAAACTGTCGAACTAAGAGGACTTAATTTAAAGAGGCTTAAATCCTTTTATCGACATTTACCTCGATACATTACAGTCCAATACCCGTATCAGGTTAAGGGCTAAACAGTCAAAATAGCCTTTAAATGCCCTGGTGAAGTCTTTAAATATAAGTAGAATATAATAATATGGGAACAAATGATCATATATACAAAATAGGCCTAATGGGAGTCAAACATTTCAATGTCTAGTGATCTTTCAAAGTTATCTAAGTTTAAGGCATTTTTCGTATTAGAATTAAAAGCATTCCAATGTCTAACAGGAATTTCGTCTAATATTTGTGTTGTATCTAGAGATATAAATCTTAAATTTATCGTCTCTAGTGAATGCATTTTTAGAATATCTAAAATTAAAACCATAGCCCTTATATCGCCCTAAACCCTGATACAATACAAAACGATGATAGTACTATCTTCATCGAATCTACAACCAAAATTGTCACATCAACATCACCATCTTCATTATCATCAATTTCCTAATAAAGTAATAAAATTATAACAATGATTATTTCCACACATGAACGACACCCAAGCGTTAATGACCAAAAACCCTGAGTTCTTCAATTAACTCTACTTAAGCGTGCCGGAAGATAATCATAGTAAGACCATTGAAAGCATTTCCTTGCCTCTTCGTATATCATTGTGAAATGTTACTTTTCCTTTTCTAATAAATTTCAAGCAGACGATGACCGCGTCCCTCTTTAAGACTTCCTTTTGTCTCCAACCCTACTTACAACATTGTGAAGTGCTCATTTCTATTTCTATTGTGTAATACACGGATATACTTTAGTTTCTACTGTCTGTTTTCTCTAGATGGCAGATGAGATTGATGCTAGTTATTATAGGGGTTTTGCTTTGATTTGTATACATTTTCTTCTTTTGTTTCTGGTGTTATTTTCCGGTGATGGTCACATGGCTTTATACATAATAGAAATGTAGTATAGGCTACGTCTAAGTTGTATTGGATTTATCCATTTCCACTACATTGATGATATCATGATTTTACAAGACTGTCTTATAAACTTTGTATTGAATTTACCCATTTCCACTACTTTGATGATATCATGGTTTTTCAAGACTGTCTCATAAACTTTGCATTTCATTTACCAATTTCGACACTTTGATTATATAATGGTTTTTCAAGACTGCCTTATAAACTATGAATTGAATTTACCAATTTCTACTACTTTGTAGGTTTCAGGATTTTCCAAGACTGTCCTATAAACTCTGTATTGAATTTTTCTTCATTTCCACTACTTTGGTGGTCTCAGGGTTTTCCAAGACTGCTTAATAAACTTTGTATTAAATGAAACCATTTTCACTACTTTGGTGATCTCAGGGTTTTCCAAGACTGCTTAATAAACTTTGTATTAAATGAACCCATTTTCACTACTTTGGTGGTCTCAGGGTTTTCCAAGACTACTTAATAAACTTTGTATTAAATGAACCCATTTTCACTACTTTGGTGATCTCAGGGTTTTCCAAGACTGCTTAATAAACTTTGTATTAAATGAACCCATTTTCCCTACTTTGGTGATCTCAGGGTTTTCCAAGACTACCTTATATACAGCCAAGGCGTCTTTTACATGCGCGCATACACATTCAATATTTCGGGTTTCCTAATCCTTCTGTCTCCTATCCGTAAGTGACTAGGATAAAATGAGTGCTGACTACTATCGTTGACGGACTGAAAACTCTAGGATGTTCCATATGTATAATTATACATTGTACGCGTATAAACGAACACTTGGCTGTTTATAAGGCAGTCAGGGAAACTTTGAGATCTCCAAAGTAGTGGCAATGGGTAAATTCAATGCAACAACTTGATTATTAAAAAAACAACATTTTCCTCTAAGTCTAACCCTGTTTCATCAGTATATGTGTAATTCAACACACACAGACATGTGTAATTCAACACACAGACACACCAAAAGTCAAAACCATTGAAAAAAGTGCACTAAATTAAACAGCATTTGATTGGTGAATTCACATTTATTGAATAATGGTGTCAAATAAAAATATTTCAAGGATGTCAAGCTGTGGTGAAAATGTTGAACGACGACGTACATAACTATGAATACCATCGACACATCAAGGAAAAGACAATTGAAAGGCAATGACTAAATAAGGAATTAAAATAACAGCAACCAATAACGTACGAAACAAAAAATGAAATGAAAGTTAAATAATGCATAGTGGAATTGTAAATAAAACAAACTATGGTACATGTACTTCTTTGATGATTATAACAACGTAAACACCTAAAATATTAATATAATAATATAATAAATTATCAATAATCATCATCGTAATAATTATAATCATACTAATAAATAAATGTATAATATTGTTTTTTTATTCTATTCATATTCAACTGTGGCTTCTCATTCTAATAAATAAAAGGTTCTTCCATTATAATTTGTTTAAAATAATTTAGGCCTGGGGTGAAATTCCATAATGATAACACCAGAAGAATGAGAGTTTTTTTCTTCCATTAACAAAAACAAGCCTACACGACTCTAAGTAGTACAAATCTTGTTATCTATTTTAATAAAAGCGAACGATTGAAATAGTCAATTTTTCATTTTTCAAGACCTAATTTAAATTAAAAGTCTTCAAAAGGTCGAGAGCCATCTTACACCGCTGCATAATATGATTCAAAAATCTACAAAATATCGTGCAAATTCTTTAAGTAAGCAATCATGCCACCAAGAAAACGAAAAAAAGCGTTGATCAGCCGAATAACGAGTCTCCTTTTAGTTTTACCTCTATATATCTAGCTGAAGCACTGTAAATATTAAGATGACAAATCCATATAAATCTCCATTCTTTGTTATCTTTCTTTTTTTTTTTTTAAAATTAATTTTGTTTTTTCATTTATAAACGATTTCATTCAACCGTGTGGTTTGAGTTGACATGCTTGTCATCCATATGACTGTCTATCCTTTGGTCTATGACGGAGGCTACAATCTTCAACTTCTATTCCAGTACGTGGTAGACCTAAAGAATGACTTCTTATCAACTGGCATCAATCAAAAATCAATATTATAATATAATTTATATTCGAGAGAAAATATCAGAATGACATAACAGCAACAGTGTCATTATTATTAGTAGTATTAGCGGGCTTATGACATTTTTTAGGAGATTTTTTTAAAGCTGTAAAACTGAAGTTCAAGGGTCAACCACGCTTTTTATTATTTTTTATAACAATAATCTATCAAGAAAAATGTAAAGATTTCCATTTCTTTTCCATTTCGTAACTTTTTTTAAAAATTAGCCGTTTTTGGTTTAACCGGTTTCGATTCCTGTGTGTATTCATTATTACTATTGGGTTGAACTTTCTGTTTTTTCAAATTGTTTTTCTTAATTCTTCCCTCCTTTCCTTTACAATTTATTATTTCAATTTATTTACACGAGATCATTGAAGAGGAGAATTGTCATCTCTAAGATGGATTAAATTAGAGACAATTTTGTAAATTAATGTCAAGTTCTTGAGTGTACACTTTGTAGATCTGACCTTCATCTTTAATTCCATCCAATGATGTTTTGTTTTCTAATTTTTAAAATTCTTTTTCATTTAATTTGCTCGTTTCATTTTTTGCTTTGTTTATTTCTTTTAAAATATATAAAAGAAATTCAATTCTGATACAACATGTACTGCTAACTAATCAACGAGCCAAACATGCTAAGGTAGCCTACTATTAAATTGTACAACCTTGAATCAAAAATGAAATTGTTCCAATGGTGTAGATTGCCTTTCTAAATAAAAAATTCAATTTTGAAAATAATAATAATAATAATAATAATAATAATAACAATAATAATAACAAAGATTCATTTGTCATCGGAGGCTCGGCCAATCAAAAGGTAAATGTTTCCATTGTAATTAATATACGGGGTTGGCCAGATGGGCAATAAACTAATTGAGACGAGAACGAGACTTTGCTTTTGATAATGTTTTGTTACAGCCACACTTGAATAGCCTTCATTAATCAACTGAAAGGAGGAATGAAATGCCTTAAAGAAAGTAAGGGGCCTTGCAGGTGCTTTGGTTCAAGACTTTGGAATAGAATAGCCTTCCATCGAAAATACTTTGCGTTTCGTCTTTGGTCATTTTCAAAAATTAAAAAGACCTGAAGACCCATCTTTACAGATTTTTTTTCTATTTTGCCATATTGACAGTAATACTCAACCCAGTTTGAGTTTTGTCAGTATGTATATTTGAAAAAGAAGAAGAAAAAGAAGAAGAAGAAGAAGAAGAAGAAGAGATAGGCGTTTCTGTGACAATCCTGACAATCTAATACGCTAACAAAATTTTACTGACAATTGTTCTGCGCCCAGAACTCTTTCTGACAGGATGTACGACGCATTTTTAGTGTTCACATTATCATTTTCATTTTTCTTCTCTAAATACAACTTCTACATTATGAATGTACTGATTCATTCTCAAGTGATTGATGATTGCAATAAAACAATATTAAATTAAACAGCTGAATGACATAATAATATTTCAAGGCAGGACAGCAGAAACACCTAGAATGTCTATGAATCATGTCATGAACAAAACGACGATACATAATCAGAATCAATCAATTGGGAAGAGCTTTGGGTGGGCAAGAGAAATCAGCGCACATAAAAACATGAATCACGATTGCTCCGTTGAAAAAATAAGCATTTAATACTTTTCAATGCAAAAAAGCAAAAGAAATTTTTAAAAAATGTAAAATTGAATCAAAAAGAAAAGGAGGTTGGGGATGTTCTTTGTTGTTTTGGGGGTTTTTTTTGAAGGGGGGAGGGGGGTTCAAAATCTTTCATAGATTCACAAGACACTTGGAGGGGGGGGGGGTTAGCTTTTCAAAATGATTTCGCTTTTCTGTACCTTCGGTACCAGTGATGGTGTCGTTGCAAGACTGAAAATAATCGTAACATTGGATCAAGAATCTACTATCTGCAATTTCACTTTTTTTTTGTCAAGAAGATTTTTAATTCAGGCGTACTTGCGAAAGTCCATTTAATAACCAAATAATTTTAGAACACACATTTCAGAATTAAGGCAGACACTTAAAATGAACTTGTCGATAATCAACTTAGAACTGAGTTTGGTGTTTAGCATTCTACAAATATCTGGTAGGTACATGCTTGTCTGAGTCTGAATTAAGGTCCAATTCAAATATCAAAAAAAAGGAGGCATATTTAAAAAAGTTGTTCGCCTTTAAAATTCAAAATTCGGAAGACGTGGGTGTAAATTATTACTGAGTAAATTCAATCAAACTTTTACAAATGATGATAAATGGGTAACGTAGTTCAATTTACAAATAGGATGATGAGAAACCTCTTATGGAATGAGGTGCTGCTTGTTTATCAACTTGACAAAGGCTCAGATGGTACCACGGACAGACATTGTCATATATTATTATTATCATTATTATCATAAAGGTAAATACAGCTGATATATTATTATGATGATGAAATGACATGGTAATGCTTCACGACGTGATGAAAGCATAGGTTATGTTATGGTAAAACTTGCTTTGTCCATTCGAGATCTCCATCATTTCGAAATTATTCTTTTTCTTTGAAGAATAGTAATGACAAGCCTCTCAAAGCCAGATATGAATAACAAACAGCCGTCGCTATTCATCGAGAGATGGCCTCAAATAGATTTGCAACTCTCAATATCGTCTTTACTAGTCTTTTGACTTTGATCTAGGGTTGCCATGAATTTACATAAGTGCAAACTGAAGGCTGCTACGTGATCCATTGCAAATAGATGCCATCATACGGTCACTTCTAAATTCCTTCATTTCCCTACTTACATCATGTGGTAGAAGGAACAAAAACCCGTTTTGGAAGGCATCGGGTAATGACATTGTTCAAGAATTCAGAGGCCAGAAGAGAGCTAACTAATTGCTGTGATAAAATCAAAACTCCTTTGAATTTGCCCTCTTTTGATTAGCTTCCTATCTCTCTCATAATAACGGCAGTTTGGCACACCTAGATTGCCATCGCTTGATCAACTAAGGAAGGTTTTTGAAAAACCCTTTATTTTGATCATTATCATCAACATCATAACTTTCATCAATACTTTATGAAAATTCCTTAGATAAGGGCACCGTTAAATGATAAAAGCTATGCTTACATTTCAAATTCCCAAAAACAACTCCTGATAAAATCTTCTAGTTAATGGGCATGGGGTGTGGCTTTCAATGAATTGTTGACATTCATATCTAATAGCCCCCTGCCACCCAGTGACCCAACGATCAATTGACCTTCAACAGCTCGTCGATGTCAAACGAAATAACTGCATCGTGGAATCCACGACGGACTAAGCAAGTTTTAACAAATGCTCTTCAACTGCTTACTGACTCTGACGGATAACTAGAACCATTACGATAATGTCATGCCAAGAATGTCGGTAACGATGAGATAGTGAATGGGTAGGATGATGATATCATATTATTATAGACGTAACGATATTGAATAGGCACTGGCTTTATAAATTATCAAAAAGTATTCTCCTCTTTATCATATCATTGTGGTGGTGGAATGGTGTTGCATAGAAGACCTAATAACCCCTCACGCTACATGGGATAGGGAACAGACAAAACGCAGAAAGTACGAAAAGACAAAATCTTTTATTGTATCGTAATTTCATTTATCATTGATTCAGCATTCTATTTTCTTTTTTATATATCTCATACAAAAAATACAAACCATGATTATCGTAGAATAATATGATATTCATATAATATGCATGTATCAACAACAGCTATAATATAAATCATAATATGCAGTTGTTATTCTGTTACGGCAGTAAATCAAAGTTGCAAAGTTGCGACATTTTCTCAATTCATGCAAACATCCAAATATTACACACAGATGTGAAGGATAGGCCCTATATTACGTATAATAACAATATATTTAAAGGCATAAATACTTAAAAGCGATACGCAATGCTTGATATAGTTCTTCTTACGATGAAAGCTGGCACACTATGAAGATGTCTACGATGAAAGCAGTCACACCGATTAACAATATTAAAAATGTTACATCATGCAGACAAAAATCAAGAATTGATCATTAAAATCGAATTCCCATTTCTGTTTGTTGTTATTTTTACAATAAATACAACAATTTCCCTTTACAACTTATAATCAAATGACAACGAGGCATACATGTTGTTAACTTTGTCAATCTATGTGAGATTAGATGACGTCAACCTTGAGATTAGGCAAACGAAATTTCTATTTCATGAGACAGATAATAAAACCTTCAATTCCGTAATGGTTTAGACTACGGATAGATGCACTATCGGCAAATTTTCAATGTAGTTCAATATGGTCACCCACAAAAAATAGGATCATACTTTAGTACAACTCAATTTTTGCATTCTCTATTGTTCTCATTAAAATCATAAACGATTAACTTTTTCTTTATCTTGAATTTGAATCAGTCATGAAGCAAAAGTCGTAAAAATGGTAATAATAGATATGATATGTTTTAAAAAGGCCAACAACTTCGAATATAAAGAGGTAAAAATTATTTAACATTCTCTTTGTCAATATGATTCAATATAATAATATAATAGAGCGCATCTCACTTTTTTGAATCAGAAAAAAAGATAGAAGAGGGATCCAAATATTCATCCGATTTTTCAAGTCTTGGAAACCTAACAAATGTTTGCCTTGCTTATTTTCCAAAGTATAGAGTACATTTTTTGGGGGGAGAGAGGCAGATAATTGACTGTTTTAAGAAAATAATCCTACTAAACATAAACGAAAAACCAACTTATATAACCCAGACACTGCTATTCTATTGTATGCCTCGGACAAAGCTTGACAGAAATATGAAGTTTATAAAATGCAGGTGGTTTGTCACCGAAGACAAGCATATAAAATGGGTGTCAACATGAACATTAAAACTTAGGAAGAAAATGAATATTGCACAAGTTTTCGCCCATTCTTAAGGACAGGATGATTGTGTCAAACCGATCGGTCTTATCCTAAACAACAGTTTTAATATCTTTCATATAAACAGAGGTGCCAACTGGCTATGAAAAAAATCCTGAACTTTTTGAAACACTGGAAAAAGCGTGCACGAGCGCGGACGCTGGAGCATATAATGTATAGGTCATACTATCTTCTAATATTCAATACATCTTATATTAAACAATCCATTTATATTATTTTATCATAAAGTGCATTTATACAATGCACAAAGAGATAACATTAGATCTATACATTTTTGAAATTTTTTTTTTTTTAAGATTTGGCACCTCTGTATAAAGCATAATATTAAATCGATGGCCGGTGACAGCTGACAAATGTCGATGATGGTGATGATGATGATGATGATGATGACGAGGGCAATGATGGGTGGAATTAACATGACTGAGATTGCGATTTCATCGGGAAGGAAGTTCAGCAATAAATAACGCCTTAACGCGTTTTAATGTCATTGGGATGCGAAGGCAGATTTGTTTCATTAGTTCGTTTGTTTTGGGGTTTTTTCAATTGTGGAAAAAATAAATGATGCGACAGATAATTTTTATGACTTTTAGCATTTCCTCCTTTAAATTCATCATGATCATTACATCAGCATTTATGAGAACTGGCATCAACTTTCATCAAGGTGGGGGGATGATGATGATTATGATGTTCGGAAAGCTAAAATGGTGTCATTGCCATATGTATAAAATAGATAGATGAAACTTGCATCAAAAAATCAAATGTAAAAGAATTATTAAAAATGTAAAAGAGAAAAAAAAAAAAATGTAAAAAGAAGAAAGGCACCCGCTAACGTTATAACTTAAAGCTTTTTCACTAATGCAGACATTGAGATAACATCCTACGAAATGGCAGAGCACGTTGCTATTTTACTGACTGATGGGAAGGCCTTGGGATTCCCATGGACCCTCATCCAACCATCTACGTTCGACCGATCCTTGAGGAAATCGGGCACAGAGGCTTCCTTGAAAGTCGCTCACAGGGATATCAAAGTTGGTGAACCAACGTTTTCGTTGCTGTTGTCGCTGACGCGATGGTTGACTTGACTGGAACAGGACAAGCTGGCAAGAGGCGTCAGACCTGTGGAGCCATCCACCATAGAGTCGAGACCCGGACAAAACAGTGATGAAGGGGTGATGTTCACGCCAGAGGTAGGGGTGTTGATAGTCACACCAGTGGCCGAGCTCATGGACAGCATGCGGGCTCTGTCTCTTTTGATAAGGGGTAGGGAATTGGGACGGGAGGTTGCCACCGACGACAAAGACATGGCACCATTGTTGCTGCTGACTTGGTTGTGGGCCATGCTGGGCTTGCTCAGGTTCTCAGCCGTCACGCACGGTCTAGCGGAGTGGTCATGATGGTTGGAGGCTTGGCCCTCAACTTTGACCTTCGCCTTGTTGACTTTACAGACTGGCTGGTGCGCCTGAAGGACAAATTCTAGTTGATCGCGTTCCTGCTGTAACTTTTGGATTTCAGACTCCAACTTGCTCTGCTCTTCTTCCAACTTTTCTGTTTCCTATGGAACAAGCAAATGTTTGGATGAAATCATTAGCAATAATAATAATAATAAAAGACAACAACAATAATAATAATGATAACAATAATAATATAATAATATTATAATAATAACGACAATAATAATAATAACAACAACAATAATAATAATATATGATAATAAAAGAAATAATAACAATAATAAAATAAATAATGATTCAACAACAACAACAACAACAACAAAAGAGGGGTTGTCCTTACCTCCACCAGTTCATTGGTGTGGTCAACTCTTCTCTGCCGACATTTAGCGGCAGCGTGCTTGTTCCTTTCCCGCCTGACCCGTCGTTTTTCTTCCTCTTCCGGGGCCAACTGGAAAGATAAAGATAAAAACAAACATGAACCCATGAGCACCGAGATATTATTACAACGGATTGGCCACCAAGTGTAGGTGGGTGTGATGACTCATGATCATGGTTTGACATTTCAAATTTGAAAAACAAAACCAAAAAAAAAGATACACAAGGCCGGGGGGCTTATCAGTAAATTGCACTCTCTCCATGGAGGCGCGGAATTTGTAACGGTTGAAAAATGTTGACTGACTACTGACAGGAGGTAGAATTTAGAAATAGTGGAGAGCAGACCTGTGATATTCCGAAAGCGATTCCACCCAGGCGAACGCTAAGTAGGACTACGATCATAATAGGGATATCTTTATGAAAACGTTCGTGAACAAACAAGGAAAATGCCGCAAAGAAAACGAACGAACACGATGATAGAAGTTGATTAGAAACAGACTCCACGCAGACGACACTTATAAAAACATAAATTTGTATCACGGAGCAGTCGCACGTTTAGTTTCTTCAAGTTGAAACACGCCGAAATCAAAAGAGCGGACGGTCGGTTATCGCAATAGATCTAAGACACAGGCTACTCTTTGAAGGTATAGATCTACATTCTTAAATCATTAATCACGGCGATGAGAAAGCAAATATACATGGAGTTGCACTTTTAGTTTAAGCGATCAATGTCAAGGCCGTTTGAACGGAGGGGGGTTCCACGTAGAGCAGATTAGAATAATATGAAGAAACAAGAATAAAAGAAACTTTCGGAAAGCTGTAGACAACAAGGGAATCCCTAAACCCCACGGGGACGACGTGACGCTAATCTAAATTTAGCCTGATCGTTTGGATCAAGAAATCCTATTTGTTTGGTAACGGCAACGGATTTACGATGAAGAAAATGATTAATTATTAATAGAAAGAGGGAGAAGAGGAGGGGGCTTGAATGACTAATGGAAGGGTTTGGAATCCAGCTAGAGGATGATGACAGGAGGACGTAGTGGCTGTGATTTGGAGGATTCGGCGGGAGGAACAAGGAACTGATGTGGACGATCGGAAAGCATGTAAAGATTGATTGCTTGAATGAACCCGTGCGACAAAATTCGCATAGATCTAGACAATGTGAATAAATGCGTTTTATTTTTTAATTAGACTTCTCGTCATAAGTCGGCGATGTACTTAACGTGTTTAACGAAGTAGAAATTTACACAAAGTTGCAGGCCGATATCCCGACGATGTGGTGAATCTAAATCTAGCTTCAGGAGAAAACTTTTAAAAAGAGCAAGAAAGAAGCGTTGAGATGAATAACAAGTGAAATCAAAGAAAAATATAAAAGGGGAATAACATTGACAGAAAAAGACCGAGTTTCCGCTCAAATGGTTTTCCATGGCAAACATTGTAACAAAAATGGTTGACGAATGAGTCATCGGTCGTCTGCTGCTGTTGTTCCGATCGCTGGAGACGGTCGCCTCCTCAATAGTAGTTACTAGATCTAGTACATGTAGTGTAGATCTACATTGGTAAGCTGTTGGAGAACTGGGACGAAATGAATGACGAGGGCAACCAATGGGATTTCAGAACCACTTGTAGAGATTTTATTAAGACAATGAGCGAATATAAGCAAGGAATATTACCACGATACGGTTTTATCAATAATGTAAAATAATTTGGGTTGTTGAAAGTGAGAAGCCGAAGAAGAAGAAGAAGAAGAAGAAGAAGAAGAAGAAGAAGAAGAAGAAGAAGAAGAAGAAGAAGAAGAAG
>JASKDV010179114.1:0-12700 GCA_032466395.1 Aegires albopunctatus
AAGCCACACACACACACACACACACACACACACACACACACACACACACACACACACACACACACACGCCCATCCACACTAAATAACAAATATATTAATAAATTGAAAGAAAAGAAAATTCTTAAAAAAGGAGAAAAAGCTGATCACAATCAAAGAAGAAGAAAAAAAGCTACTCAATATAAAATTACATCATAATTTTTATTAAGATTTTATCCGACCAGATTTGGGAGATATAATATAATGACAGTTCAATATATGAAAATCCCAAAGCTGCCCATTCAGTGGTTTCGGGGGAGATCGATGACATGAGTGTACCCTGTCCTCTTTTATAATATAAATAAAGATAAGCAAACATTTTTAGAAAAAGGATAAATGAATAATAAAAAATCAAATAATCAATTAATCCTGTCTCCCTATCCATCTTACCTATTCACGGACACGTCATCTTTTCTACCAACATCTGCTAGAGAATGGATTTCTAACAATAGAAAATTGATAAGTAGACACAGCAATATAATAATGTATAATGTACGATCACCCATTACACAATGTGTATTGTTGTACCCCATCTATCTTTATATCAAATGATAACACAATATGCAACGCTAATGATTTGTAATCTATGCCCAAGAATTACGTAAATGAAAATGACTTATAAATGAGAGTATCGTGGGCAATGTCATATTTTAATGAAGCGCACATAGACCTAGATATCTACATTATTGGTATAGTCATAAATCGAACTTCATTTAGAGCCGGCAAATTAGGGTGACTAAATACTACTCATCACAGAGAGGTCAGTTGACGCATCCGCGATATTAAACCTAAGTCTTAGCTGACTATGGCAATCAACTAAATTAACTGGGGAATGCTAGCCCCATTTCCTATGAATCCCTCCATGAATATTCGTCGCCTCAGTCTTCATCTTTGATAAGCAGACACCTTAATAGGACGGAATTTCCGAGGGGCGAAACAGTGTGGGCTTGTAGCGTACAATTCGTCAATGAATGGTGCGATAAGCTAAATTGACTCTATCGACGTCACCATCTTATCCATGTTTTTATTTGATTAATCAGACTAGGAAAACTTTGATTTTGGGGTTTGAATGGTGTTATTTACTTTGTCATCGTAGCCCAACCTTTAGAAATATTAGGTTTTGTGAGGCAAAGGGAAAGAATACGTTGAAAAGGGAGAGAGAGAGAGAGAGAGAGAGAGAGAGAGAGAGAGAGAGAGAGAGAGAGAGAGAGAGAGAGAGAGAGAGAGAAGACTTTTATGGTATTTAATTATAATAGCAGTGATAGCAGTGATGGTGGCGAAGATAATGATGGTAGTAGTAGCCATAAAATATAATTTGATCTGAGAACTAATAAAGCATAACGCCAGATGTGTCGCCATAGTCAAGGTTGGTCAAAGTTTGCCAGACAGAGACATTGCTCCACTCTCATGTCGTGACAATTACAAGATTTAATAAGGAAATACAACGAAATACTAATCACCTGAGATACAGAATAAAAGGTAGATGGCAATACAAAGGGTGAGACCAGCCAGAAGATTACTAAGCTGGCCTATTATTCACTCATTTTAATAACGTACACCACGGTGTGGGAATCTCATACTCAATTTATACAAAGAATAAGTGGCATCCGTCAGACTTGAAAATGGAATGATAGATTGGTTTCAAGTAAAACGTGGAGTACGGCAGGGTTAAATTTTTTTCACCTTCATTATTCAATTATATACAGGAGGTAATAACGAGAGAGGTAAATGACGAGTGAGGTAGATGAAAAATACACCAAAGATAAATGAAAGACAGATACCCGATCTTCGATATGCGGATGATACTGTTCTTCAATCTGTCCACCACAGCAAATGGGCTAGATAGATTAGTGCATTCAGTCAAAAGACAGCGAGGACAAGAATCTCCTTCTCAATGCAAAGAAAACAAAAGTAATGGACATGGACAAATGGGGAACAACTTGAAAAAGTGACAAACTTCACTTTCTTAGGTGCAAAAATAGATGCAGATGGAAAAAACCTCCCCAGAAATTAGAAGACGGTTGATACCAGCAGCAGCCAAATTGAAAAAAAATCTGGAAAAGCGAAAACATCCAACTAAGATGAAAATTTGAAGAACAGGTATTTTTCCTGCTGCGCTGTATGGATGTGAGAGTTTTGGTGAAAAAAATGCATTTGAGATGAAATGCTATAGCATTTGAGATTAAATGCTATAGGAAGATCCTTAGTCAGAGTGCCATGGGCAGCTAAAGAAAGTAATGAAAACATAAAGAATATTTTGAACAATATAATTCTTTGGTCATCTCAAAAGACATGACACTTTGGAAAAACTGGTATTGGAAGACATGATGGAAGGTAAACGAGGAAGGGGACGACCAAGAAGACGATTTTCACAAGAAAAAACAGAATGGATTGACTCTTCATTGACTGAGTGTGGCAGAACAGCGCAAGACAGAGCTATGTTTAGTATGGAAGTGTGGGAGGCAACGTCTATGAATGATACGCCATAGCAGAGAGAGGGGACAATGCCTTCTTACTCTATCATCTATAATGTGGGAGGTCATGAAGTAGTCCTACGGGCCACTGTCAACTCCTTCGCTAAATCGATTGTGGGATCTCAAGATAAAAATAGAATCCTGTTTTTGTTTGTTTCTTGTCGTGTTTGTTTGTTTTTGTTTTTTGGTTGTTGCTTTTTTGTTTGTTTGTTTTTTGTTGTTGTTTGGGAAAGGGGGCGAGGGGGAAAAAGGGGGGGGGGGAGCTAGGATTGGAGGATTTAGAAAGAAGTAGGCTGTTGTAGGCTATCATGCTAACCAGCATCAAGAGGCAAATAATAATCTAACAAAATTTAAAGTATTTCTCTAAGTCATTGGACAGCATATTTTGTGAAAGTTTGTGAGACACGGACTGGTTTTCTGACAAACTGATCGCGTAGTTCAGATTCTATCTTTTAGCCCAGGCAGAGCCATCTTAAGTACTGAAGATGGCTATGGCCCAGGTTATCAATATCGAAATATTTCGCCTCGGTCAGGAAAGGTGCGTGCTGTAAGGCTAATATAATGTAAAACGTAACAAATATTTTGCATAATCTATAAATAGTTTTAGTGTGTAAATGTGAATGTGTGCTAGAGAGAGAGAGAGAGAGAGAGAGAGAGAGAGAGGGGGGAGAGAGAGAGAGAGAGAGAGAGAGAGAGAGAGAGAAAGAGAGACAGACAGACACAGGAGACGCAGAGAGAGAGAGAGAGAGATAGAGAGAGAGAGAGAGAGAGAGAGGGGGGGGGATTATAGTACATGTAATTACCTGGAAGAAACATATGTAATAGAAACACACCATACTGTAAAATAAAAAGATGAATTTATAAACCCTTTAACCCCCTCTTCCTCATCCATCTCCCACGCAGTTTCCCAAAACAATGAAAAAGTCATGAGGTTAAAAATAAGAGCATCAATTAAAGAACAATCAACATTATTACCAAGCAAATATAAAGCTTGAGTAGAGTTTTTATTTAATTGTCCACATGAGGTACAATTTGCTGGTGTTTAGCTTAAAACAAAATCTTATCACGTAAGTATAAAAGCACCATATAACTCGTAAATCAAGGAGAATAAAGGACAAATAATCATGCACAAGATGCGTCAAAAGGGAGAGATTAGTTGTAATAATGAAAATTGAAATATGACATAATGTGTACTTTATAATAGAATATATATATAAATATAATATTCATAGTTTTATCACAACCACCACTGGCTATCACCACATCAAGAGTTCATGTACATTCAATACAATGCAATTGCAATTCTATTTCATATTTGGCGATTTCTAAAAAGATGGATAAGACATTTGGTTTCGTTTAAAATGGTTTACTATAATTGATAATTTAAGCAACAAATTATTGTGCTGCAACAGATCTTAATCATTTTTTAAGTTACCATAATATGGTCTTCCAAATGTGGTTTTGAGAAAGAGTATAAGTCAGATGGCAGCCAATCAATAGAACCAAATCTGACATTTGGATTTTCTGGTTCGGCCTCAACTTTTAGGAATATAGCAATAACAATCCAAAATTACCTCTTTAAATCACCTTGTCAGATGCCAGAAAAACAACATAGATCTAACAGGGAAAGGGAAAGAAAAGGGACAAAAGATGGATTGGAAAAAACAGACATCATAGACTAAAAATAGAAAGAATGGATGTGGAAATTTGACACAGATACCATAAGAACGGATAGAAAAAAAAAGACATCATAGACTAAAAAGAATGGATGTGGAAATTTGACACAGATACCCCATAAGAACGGATAGAAAAAAACAGACATCATAGACTAAAAATAATGGAAAGGAAATTTGACACAGATACCATAAGAACGGATAGAAAAAAACCCAGACATCATAGACTAAAAAGAATGGAAAGGAAATTTGGCAACATATACCCAGCACCATAAGAATGGATAGGAAAATACAGACTACAGATAAAAAAGTAATGGAAAGTATAGAAACAACATGGATGTAAAAACAGATAGCATAGACTAGAAAAATGGATATGAAACGGTGGATAACATCTCCTTAAAAGAATACATAGGAAAGGTCAGACAACATATCCTAAAACAGTGGAAAGGAAAAGACAAAAAGACAACAACAAATAACAAAAAAGAATGGAGAGGACAATTTTTTACAACAAATACGTAAAGCTATGGATAAGGAAAGAAAGACAATGTGGGCTAAAAGAATGGATGATAGATAAACAATAGATATTAAAAAGAATATACAGGAAAACCAGACAACATAGGCTAAAAGAATGGATAAGAAAAACAGACAACATAGGATAAAAGAATGTAAAGGAAAAACAGACAGCATAGACAAAAAGCATGGAAAGGAAAATTAGATAACATAGACTACAGTGAAACCCTGATATAACCCCTCTGAGAGTGTCCATGTCATAAGTGGCAATCGCATTAGTAGCCTAGAATAGCCAAGTGGGAGAAAATTTTGCCAATACTTTGCAGTCTTCACATCATCATTCTGCTGATGAGCAGTGAATGCGAAAATGTTAGTAGTGTGTATCTCTATTTGTGTTTGTGTGCGTAGAGATATTACCTTAACATTTAAGGCAGAGAAGAGTCTCCATAGTTTTGTCACTGTCGTGGCATTGTGTATAAATCTAATATTGGCTGGAATAGATTAGGGGGAAAGGGGGTGGGGGGAGGGGGGGAATAGCAATAAAATCTTGTTACCCTGGCATAACCTAAATCCGATTTACTGCCTATCTTTCGCTGGAATGGATGCTGATGGTATAGCAAGGTTTCACTCGATACGAACGGATAGGAAAAATCATATAACATAAGACTAAAGAATAGAAAAGAAAAACAGATAACATAGGATTGGATAGGAAAAAAACAGAGATTGATAGAATCAAAGTCATGTCAGTTATTACATTGATTTACCTTGATTACATTTGCAATATTAGACATGTTGAAAAATAGTAACAAAACAAGCAAATTAAGTAGAGTAAAGTAAAATGACAAAGTACGCTACATGTATGTATATATCAAACCTCGCATCAATGAAATTCAAATGGAGATTTAATGTCTTATAACAGAAATATGAATATAATTAACTATATCGACTATATAAGATAAAATGAGGCAGAGATAGAAATGAAGAAAATTTGAGTATATCAAAGTGGCAAATACAAAGTATGGTTATTATGACTAAAATTTGCTGTATTTCCCTCAAACAACAAGAAGGTAATCATGCTATCTGAGTTCAAGGTGCACATACCAAATGGCATCTAAAAACTAAATGTTACATTGTATGAAAAAAATATATCTCCTTGTCATTTCCATTTAATTTGTCTATTGTATTTGAAGAAAAGTCTTTGAGTAGGTTCTGAGCAACATTAAATTATCAAAAAAGCCAAATAGCTGTTGTATTATTTGTAAACTAAATATATAGGTTTTGCAGAGTCCTTTATAGAAAATATTCAATTTGCTATCAATCTATTGAAAGTAAAATAATGGGCCTTTAAAATATTGCAAAATACTTTTGTGAACTGATTCATGCTCTGTCTCTCTACTGTATTGTGTAAAAGATTGTTACATAATATGTTTCTGAGTAGATCCTTTAGAAATGTGTCAGTGAGCCAACCTTGAAAATATCTATAGTATTAAATGGGAAGCAGTTGCATAGTTTTTGCGTATTACACTACAACAACAAAAGATGTCTTGATGAATATCAAGAAGAATTGAATTTTTCAAGGGTTTAGCTTCTCACATAAAATTAAAATAACACATTTTGTAGGTTTAAACATCTTTATCAAAATCAACCAACAAGATTCCATCAAAATATATGGATTGGATTTTCAGACACACACACACACAAAAAACAATGTGTGCATTTTTGAGTCTCAGTTCCTTTTACTAAGTGGTAATTGTATGAAATAAAAATATGTGGTGATGACAGGTATGGGATTCAGCAGAGGCAATTACAGAGGAAAATTCAAATGAGCGAAATCATTTCACAAGAAATCTTCTGTCAAAGCTGAATACTTGACAACGATGATCCAGATTATTTTCTTCACACATACACACACGCACACACACACACACACACACACAAATGGTATAAACAGTAAATGTTAATACCCATCTACAATTTAAGAATACCTCACACATGTAACCATTCATATTCAATACTATAAACATACATAATATACTTATTTCTGACTGATTTATTTATGTTAACATAAATGGATTGGATTCTTACACAAAAAGAACATTATGTGCATTTTCGGAGTCTCATTCCTTGTGGTAATCGAATGAAATGAAAAAAAATGTGATGAGAAAGAGTCCTTCAACCTCGTTTCTTACTTATTGTGTTAGATGGATGTAGCTTCAGCTGAAGCTAGATAAATTAAATCTCCTCTTTAAAGTTTAATCTAACATTTCTCTTTTCTTTTCATTATTATTTATCGTCCTTTTTAAGTTTTCTAGAGACTCACATCTTTTCTTTGAAACAAAGAGAAGAATGTGTTCAGAAAGCCAGTTGTTCAAAAGTCTGATTGAAACAATTTTGAAAAGAAATGACATAAGATTGTCATACTGGAGAGGAAAAAAATAAAATAGTTGACATTTTTAGTTAAAATATGAGGTGGTATCTGTATGGCAAACTTTCATTATCACTCAACAAGCAAATAATCATCAAGCAGGAAAACTTGCAACATTGAAAATTAATACAAAATACTGAAAACAACACATTATCATATAGAACTCCAATCCACATACAGTCAAACCTGTCCATAGCGGTCACTCAAGATCACAGAGAATAGTGACCATTATAGACAGAGGGTCGTTATGGAGAGAGGCTAAGTTGTGGAAGCAAAACTTTCCCTTCAGAGTTCCCAACCAACAACGTGCCGTACAAATTTTACTAACATTTGTTAATAGTCGATACACAGGCACATAGCAAAACAAAACAACCCACTGAATAAATCACTGAGACGTTGACATAAGCTCAATGATTCAATGATGACAAGGTAACACCCCCCCCCCCCCTTCCCCCCTTTTTTGTTGTTGTTACATAGTGCTAATCAATCCTCCACTTAACCATGACAGGATCTAGCTTGTCGATAAACTGTGGTCACCCAAATAGCTCCTCCTTCTTCCTATTGTGTAGCATTGATCAATCACCCACTTAACCTCATGACTGTATCTAGCTTGTCAATGAACAGTGGTCACATGCCTCATTGACTCCCCCCTTTTTCTCCTACGTTCGCAGACGTTAATTGAATAATGAAGGTTGAATCGGATGATTCAGTCTCGATCAAGCACAGTCTAGACGAAGTAGGTGGTCGGTATCTTCAAAGAGAAGGATTCACCTTGGCCAAGTCTGGCCACGGCCGCGCTATAATCATAGCATGCTAAGTGTCAGCCATGTCACCATTGAGCAAGGCATTTTTGTTCACAGAAGTGACCATTATGGGCAGGTTAGATGGCCTTCTTTGTCACAGAAAAGACTGGCCGTGACCGCGTTGGACAGGTAACCGCTATGAAGAGGTAAGAAATATAGGGAAAATGCAAGGGTGTCACAGACCAGTGGCCGTTAGTACAGGTGACCATTATGGAGAGGTGACCGTTAAGGCAGGGTTGACTGTACTTAATCAACATTGGTAAAATAGCACTAACAGTAATTTCAATATATAACAGTAACCACATAGCTTAGAATTAATGGACAGTTAGCTAATGCTGGTGAAATATTGTACACAGTGAGAAGAGTGAGGCATTATTAAATACATACACAAATGTTACCATTGAAAGCCAAAGTATAACATACTCGTATAGCCTAATATTTCATGGTAATAAAGACAAACAGCAAATTGATCTATAATATGCAAGCATTGCAGCTTAAAATCAACAATGTAATATCACTTGTATATTATGTGATAAAATTCATCAAACAACAAATTATGTAAAAGCAAACTAGTACAATGTCAGATATAAAGTAATCAATAAAACTTTTAAAAATCCACTTAGCTAGGTAAAAATGATGATAAGAATACTTTTGAAATTCAGCTGAGTGATTGGTTTGTAAATAATGTAACATTCCAAACTAACTTGAAATACCTACAAAGCTAGGAAAACCTACAATAAATTGAATAATAATCGTTACATTTGAGGATTGATATTGCATTATATCTTGTAAAAATCTTCAATCATAGAAAGTCAAAACAATTTTTTTTTTAAATTCTTGCTTAAATACTTATGCTATAGCAATCTACTCTATGGGGTAAAATTATCATCTCAATATGGGAAGCACAAGGTCAAAACTTTAAGATACATGACAAAAAGTTGAAAATAATATTTCAGTGTCATTCGACTACTGGTTGCAATGAATTGATAAACATGGCAAGCATTTACAATGCCAATGGTCAGTTGGTATTGACAGAAGAAAAAAATTGAAAGACAAGACAATTTTGGGGTTACAACACATATTTTGATTTAAGTCAAAAATCCTCAGTCTGGTTTGAAAAAGGTTTGTATGCATAATCCATAGAATGAAAACATATTGTGATATAGCATCTCAATGGGTTGATTGTTGATGGCAAAATGCACAGCAATGTTAAAATTATCCACATCGAAAGATAGAATAAGAATAAAATACTATTTGATTAGTTCCAAATATCACAAGCATTTTACACAACTAATGGTTACAACTCAAATTTGTATGACTTTCAATAATTAAAGTTTGAAGACATTGCTAGTTTCTGTCATATAAGTCTCTCCAATGAAAATAATTATCTAACAGTCCCATTTTAATCCCTAAAGTGTTTTAGGACACTAATCCTATAAAACTAAAAGCAAAATTACCAAAATCACAGATTTTTTTAAAACTTAGTTTAAAATTATTTTTTTTAAATATCAAGTAAAAAGAAAATACAAAAGGAGAGAATGCACTGGAAAAGAGAAACCCTCCAAAACAAAATAAAAAAAATAGAGAAAGAAGAGATAACCATGACAAATCTGAAGAGTTATTTAGGCCAATTTGCTCATAGCAATCACACCCATGAAAAGCTTGTGATGTCATGGAAGTAGCATTGTTTCACTCTAGCATGACCACAACTCACAAAAAATAAAATCTAGGTCACAAAGAGTGTTGGACAAAAACTCAGTGAAGAGGCATTTTATCAATGAATAATAAATCCTCGAGAAAAGCTCCAAGGTAAATGAAACTTGCAATCTCATTGGCTGGAATCTATACTTTTCAATCAAAACTACTACCTTTTAACTTAAGAAACTGAACAGAAATTTCCATTTAATAAGTGAACGGATCTTTATCAAAACATTGCACTGCTGCTCACTGTCCCTCTCTCAAGCTTGTGTCTGATATATACCACCTGCAAATTATCAGATCATACCAGAAATGCCGTTTATGAAAGGCCTGAGCTTCTCTTGAGTTAAGATTATCATTGACATGACTAAAATTATTGTCTAAAATAAATCAATTACACAGAATAGGGTAAAAGCCACAAATTTCAACAAATATCTTTTAAAAGCAGTGGATAATACAACAGATAAGATTTATAACAACATCCAAGTGGACGGATATGAAAGAAAAATATCATTAACTGAAGTTAAAAGGAAATCTAATTTAGATTTTACTTTTCATATATTATACATATCATGTGAACCATATACATATCTTCATAGATTGTACAGGGAACGTTTATATCATTTATATTAATTGTGAGCAGGAGCAAATCCCCAAGATATACTTTTGATTTTTAGGATAAATTTATCATATCAATAGCATTGAGTTTAAGACAACATTGTCAGAATACCAAATTTGAGTAATATTTCACAAAACAATCACAAACTTTAAGGCAGGAAAAACATTACATTGTGTTTAAGAGTAAGAGTAACATAATTCCCCTGGATCTAAAGAAATAGAAGCAATGCCCAGAAAGCAATGCATTTATTTTGGATCTTCAATTATTGCTTCTTTGCAATTTGTCTTTATACTAAAATTCTATTGAATGGAAACAAATATTAAAAAATATATACAAAGTCTCTTAAATTATGCAAGGCATCTAATCTAAAACCTTTTCTACTATGCGTAGGGCTAAATGAGGAGAAGCTGCAATAGCTAATTAAAGAATAAAAAATTGTGTCCCTTTACAGTTTGCAAACATCTCTGAAATAGAACTCAGCAAACATGCAGAGAATGTGTAACTTTTTTGTCAATTGAGGACAATTTAAAAACTGTTGGAAAAAAATTAAGAAAGGGAGTAAAATAATTTCTATAAAAAGAATCTAATCAGAAATAAGATAAATTCACCTTGCCTTTTGTAGAACACATAGATCTATATAGGTGCAAATGATGCAAATTAGTATTCACATGCAACATACATGTATGTATAATAAATGTCATTAATAAACTCTTAAACCATAAGTATCCATTCAAACAAGTATTACAATTTCATACCTTATTTACAAATAGTGACAAGCAATTAAATGAGATCAATGAACCATCTATTCTCCCACACGCACACTCAAACATTTTCTGATTACAATGCAACCCCAATGAATCATCCCCCTATTTAATGCTAACCCCACATACTGCCAGCCATTGGCCTTGGTACAAAAATTCCACTATATAAAAATCTACCTTTGTTTTGATATACCGATCACTGCCAACCATCAAAATTTGGCATGAAAATTTTTTAACAAAGTCAATAAAATATGATTTGATATACCACCAATGCAGCTGGCGATTAAGAAAATAAGAAAATAATACATGTAAAAAAAAGAGAGAGAGCTCTCCCACAACGCAGTCCTTGCATGGACAATGAAGTAAGGCAAACTGTCTTTGTCTTTTGATAAGCATAGACCAACATCAAAACATCCACATGAGGTTTGCCTAGTTACTGATACTTATACTAGTAGCATAGGATACTTTGTGCTAGAAAGAAGCCTTCCTGTCAACCCTACCCCACTTCCTTTCCTGGGAACATCACATCCATGCGCTGCAATCCTTGTTAATGTTGTAAACCTACTGATGTCATGACATTCAATGAGAATGTCCGTGTCATAAGAGGCAATTGAATGGCATATCTTTAGAAGAGCCAAGTATGAAAAATATTTGCCAATACTATTGCACTATAGAGTAGGTCTAAAGAGCCAACTTTCAAAGCCCTGGCAGGGATGGAGGCGGTTACTAACATCGACATTGCTGCACACACAAAGAGTAATACAATGTCCCAACACGCCCAGACATAACATAATACTTTGCTATAAAAAAGGGGGTTCAAAAGCACAATAAAATCAGTACCCAGTAGGCTTTTATCTACTTCAATTCAGTCCAGCACACCAAATAGTCCCGTTTAGTACGCTCTTGCTGTCTCAGTCTCAGAAACAGCCTACCATGAATGTAGATAATCTAGGCCAGTCTTTACGATCACCTGCTGGTGGGCTGTTGTCTTCATCATGCGCATGTGTGTTTTGTGTTTGTATGTGTGGAGATGATACCTTACAGAATAGAAGCATTGGGAATTTATCTAATTGCTATTATTGGTTTGATAGGGGAATGGGGTGTGAATTAGCAAAACAAATCCTGTTGCCCCAGTATAATGCCAAATTTGCTACACCGCCAGTTTTTCATTGGAACAGATGCTGGCAGTATATTGAGGTTTTACTATACTGTTTATATTTAAACATGTACATAAGGGAAGATGAAACCTCTTTCCTTTTATACAAACACAAAATTTAAAGAATCATCTTAGCGGCATCTGGTCAAATAACAGTTACTTCAACTAGCTCATTTATGAAAAGCACCTTATCCTTTATCATTGCTGATGTATCATTCTTTGTTGATAAAGATATTACATTTATTAAAATAAAATCACATGAATTCAATAAATGCTTTTGCCAGATAAAATACCAGTTTTGAATGAAATTTAAAAAATCCTTATAAGTAGTTTCAGGGAAAATACTTGAGTCTTAATCTATAATACATTATTGAATCATTTCCTTTCAAATAGGGTGGATGTGCGCTGTACAATGGTTTAAATGAGTTCATATAAATATGTTTGTTTTGGTGAATGAGACTAAGTGGGTAGAAAATGGAGAGAGAGAGAGAGAGAGAGAGAGAGAGAGAGAGAGAGAGAGAGAGAGAGAGAGAGAGAGAGAGAGA